>WURT03665443.1:0-17795 GCA_009936505.3 Holothuria glaberrima | reverse complement strand
CATCCACGCTCATTCTGGTATAGGGTTGTTAATGAGCCAATTGGCTTCCTGACCCTCAAACGTTAAACTTAAACTAAAGGCTCAGGCCTAGCTTAGTCTATAGGCTAACAGTTTTGTTACAATAGTCACAGGCTAGCTAGGCCCACAGGCAGTTCTAGCATTATATAGTACATCCACTGTGTATATATATATAGAGAGAAGGTAAGACACTTCACAGTCTTTGGCAGCTATGTTGCAAAACTGAATCACAATTTTTATGCCTTATTCTCAATTTTACCTCATTTCATTACACACAAATGTTCCAATCACATTGTTCTATCAGTTTTGTAGTAGCCTAGGCCTAGGGGCATATGATGATTAATTTTGACTAAAACGTTTTCACAATGGGAACAATTTCTTGCTGACAATTTCAATTCAGATCTTACTGGTTCAGTCGTCGTTGACGAGACGTTTCTCGTAAAGGGAATTTCCAAATTATCCAAACTAGCCAATGGGAGAGCCAGATTACAGACGCCTGAATGAGTATTGCTCCGGGCATTATTTTCTTAAAGCAAAATATGCTGTGGAATTTCACTGGATGTTATTTTCGTAAGAAAATAGTGCCTGGGTTACCATTTTAACCAGGTCTCCAGGCGCTTTTTCAGGGTTTCCCCTGGTACTTAATTCCCGAGGCAGCTGCCTGGCTGCTTTTTGCGACTGCCTCACCAAGAAATTGCCATAATTACCACCTCATACTTTTTCTGCCATGAAAATTACTTGAAAGACACAGGATCGATCCCTCCCTTTAGAGAATGCTTTCATGTTAAAAACGAAAACACAGAACTCAAAGATGTTAGTGTTCCTGAAAAAGTTGATCAGCACAGAAGGGGTGATATACTGACAGGATGTCATCCTTTCTTGTGAAAATGACTTACAGTACATTTAAATGATAAAATTTTCATCATATTACCACATATATAGTCTGTTATGTTGGCCTACATTAAACAAACTCAAGTCTCCAAGCCATGATGCAAATCCAATTGAGTTTCTGGAACCTACCCCACTCTCAATTATAGATGTGTCCGAAGCCATTAGAGGAGATGAAAAAGAGTTATAGGCACCCCACCACCTTCCCCTCCTACAAAAGGGGGGGGCTCATATCACTGTAAGGCCTACTAGAAAATTGAAAATACTACAAAACCATGCATGATTCCAAATAGTTGATCAAAAGATAACCAAACCTGGCACCTCGCTCAGTCAAATATGTGGCTGCATACATACATAAGGAAAGGGGGAGAATTCAAGGGGAGCCTATCCTTTCTCCCCCCCTCCCAAGAAAAATTAAAAAATGAATCTAATGGAAAATACTTTAGTCAGCTACAGCACAGTGCTTTTGCTATACCTGCGTTTTAGATACGGGGCCAGACATTCAATAATTTGTCTACCCTGTACTCAATTTAGGGCCCAGCCCTTAATATGTCCATTTTTTGTGTTTAATGCAATTTTAAAAAAAAAATCAAATAGGTTACAGGTGACTTTAGGGACAATTTGGGTGAGCTTCTGGGGGCTTCCCCCCTGGGCACCCACCAGGGCATTGCCCCTGGACCCCACCAGGGGCCCTAAGGCAGGCCCCTGGATCCCCGGCCAACTGTGGGAGCGCTTCGCGCTCTCATGGCACCTGCGGCGCCTTACTTCCTCTCTGACAGGCTACAACCTCACACTCTCCGAAACCTAGGGGAAACCCTGCTTTTTTCTAATCTACAAGGCGCAAATAACGCCTGGACGTCCGCTTATTTTGAGCCCTGCATGTATACAACCTTATCCCTATCCATACAATATGTGTACCCCAAATATAACCCTATCCCTATCTGTATGCGTACCACGTGTATAACCCTATCTCTATCTGTATGCCAACCACGTAACTCTATCCCTATCAGTATGCTTACCACGTGTATAACCCTATGCCTATCCCTATGGGATCATGGCCACTCTCCGTCCGGCAAACTAGTACAGCCCGATATGGAATATTGTAGTTGCTTATACTTTTTGCTAAAACAAATAACAGATATTAAAAGAGTCGTTCTCATAATGTTCTTGGTTGTATATAATATACAACTTTATTTTTAAATTGTCTAAGAAGAATTATTTTGAGAACGACTCATCAGTTACCATAAAAATGTGAAAGTAAAGATTGCAACCCTCTATTGTTCAATGGAATGGAACAACCGAATGGATAGTGGCCATGATCCTCCCTCTTCGTACCACGTTATGTCACTTCCGGGCATGGATTCTAAATTCAAGCCTCCTAGGCTACCCACCATATTAACAGCCATTGTGCAAACCAAACCCATACTGGTATGCATGTCATGGATCGTGGAATTAGGCCTACTGTATGTGTTTTTGTCATGCAATATGCCTTAGGATGTGCACTTTGTTCCACACCAGTTTCAGATTTTAGCCTACTGTTGGCCTGACAAATACAAGAGCCTTCTGTTACGTAGTTAACCTGTATTTAGCTCCAGGCTAGGGTGTAGGCCACAGATGTTATATTACTACACACTATATATAATATTTATATGGTAACAAGGTATATCATCTCTCAGGGCAAAACTCAAAAACTTGGCCAGTTTTTACACTCTTAGTCTTACTCTTTCTTCGAACCTCAAGAGACTTTGTTAGTCACTTTATCTATTTCAGCAAAACATTCAAAATCTCTTCGGATACGTTTTTGTGCATAAGATTTAATTCTAAACAGTAAAAAAATGTGAAGAAATGAAAATTGAAGCAAACTCTGCCCGATTGCAGGTACAGTATACTATGCATGTATAGTAGACACATACTGTATAGTAGATACGTATGCATATACGTATGCATATGTGCAGGGCTTACTGAATTGTTTTTTTTTTTGGACAGTTCTTAAGTAGTTTTCCTAACATTTTATTTTTCTCTCCCTTCTCAACATCACTCTGGGGCAATCTTGGCTGAGCCTGTGAGGGTAGATTGCCTGTTGCACAGGTCTTTGATAATGATATTGTATGTTGTCAGTAATGTCTAGCACTTGCATCATGTGTACAAAATGTGGTGGACATTACTGTAGCTCTGGCATAGTTCAGGGAACAAAGTACTGTAAATGGTATTGATTTGTACATTTCTTCAAATCTTTAGTTAATCTGTTGGTTTTGTTTTTTCCCCTAGATCCCCAGAGAAATTAACATCGCACAAGTGGTAAGTTGATAAATACACAGCCTACTGTACAGTTCAGGTGAAAGTTGAGAACAGGGTAGTCGCATTCTTGTCCTGCGTAGGCCCACACCTACAGCATACTGTATGATTGACCATCTCATTATTCATGGTCATTGCAATACTGTAGCTCCCATGTACTATTCTTGAAGCAAGCTCATGCATACTTTGAAGGTTGTCACTTGCCAATATGAAAGTTCAACTTCATTTCACCCTTGGTGCACATTGACATACAGTACAGGGTTTTCGTCAAGGGGGAAAGGGGGATTTGTCCCCCCCCCCTTCTGGAAGGAGGGTAAAATCCCCCCCCCCATTTCATTTCCATAAAAATAAAAAAATTGTCAATGTCTTGGTTTCTTAAGAAGAGGACACTTTTGCAGCAATGTTTGAACTTATATAAATGAATGGCCTTTAAAACCTTTCAAATTGCACCTTATAGGGGTCTTGAAGCAAGCTTTTGTATCCCCGAACTCACTTGTAACTTTGGCCAAGGACAGCATCAATTTGGACTTATGGTTTAGCAGTAAGTTTCTGGCGGAATCCCTGACATAGTTAGCTCTGCATTATCCTACTGTTACCTCTAAACTTAAAAGCAGCCCAGGTATTTAACATAAAGGCAGATACCTCATCACCCCAAATCAGTTTCAGATTCATAGTATTAAACCAGAGTTCATAAAGGGTGACACTGCACTCTGTTATATGCCACTATTGTTAATGAATGATTTGAATGAATGATTTGTGCAGGACATGCACAGTAGTGTACTAAGTGAAATTTGGCCTAGAATATGTTCCATGTGTATTGCAGACCTTTCTTCTTCATCTGTGGGGTGCGAAAGAAAGTTTCTCTGGAAATTGGAGGAGACTAGGTGTGACCAAAAGAAAACCTAGGTGGGAGAATTTTAACCATCTGGGTAGCCTACGTAGCAGACTGTACCGCATAGTCCTTGTTCAGACATATCCCCATATTCTGCCAAAGTGAACACTGAAAAAATTCCTTTGGATATTCATAGAAATATGTGGCCTCGAGACTGGTTGAATGTTAGTGAATATTCACTAAGGCAACAACTGGTCTCGTTTACATCATGTGGTAGCCTATGCCACACCTTGCCTTTTTTGTCACACATGTGAGAAATTTAAAAGATTGAAAAGCATTATTTTACAGCAAAAGTTTTGTGAAAATAAATAGTGAAAAGTTTTGTTTTCTTTGTATAGCATGTATTTCATTGTATCATGATTCTATACACACCCTGGACAATATTATGTGTATATCACATGACTAGTGTGATATGTATTGTGAGGTCTGTACTTGCTAGTAATGCACATATATCACAAAAAGATTTGGACTTGAAAAAGTATTGTTTAGTTGTCACTTAGAAAGATTTATCAGGTATATATTGTCAACAAAAAGTTGAAGCTTTCTGCCAGGCAACTGCAAAATTTGGCATACACTACTGAACATTGGTAATTTTCAAATTGTGAAACAGTTTGCATACTTTACCAGCATCTGTGTAACAGGCAGCAATTGCGTACAAATCAAAAAGTCTTTGTTGTGGAATAAATGTGTGGTTTATGCACTTCATGTGTACCTACCTTATCTAATACCGATTCATGTACAACTAACTTCTAATTGGTTGAACACAGATCATGTGATTTTGTGAAGAAATTTGGGAACTACTACTGTATGCTTGTTTAATGAAAGTACAATAACCTAGTCAACATGAAAATTCAGAAATATAGCCAAAATGTCATTAAGCATTGTTTTTTAAATGTCCTAAGTCAAGACAACACCAAATGTGCAAGATTTCATATTTTTGGTAAAATGCCAGTGTGGCAACACTTCTTTTTAATGCTGTTCTTGTGTGTTACTATACTGTTACTATAGGAACTAAATGGTACATAAAGTAAATATCTCAAATGAAGATATTTTTGAATTTCTTTTATGTTCCTAAACACTGTATCAATATGCATTTACATTGCACTATCAGGCAATGGTTCATGTTTCATTACTCAATGTATGCAGTATGTACATTGTGGTTTTTCATGGAACTTCTTAGTGCTCTGAGGGTGTCTGCATACATCTTTCCATGCAACTAATTCTGTGGTACAGTAGAAGCTTAATGATGTGTGGATGTGGTTCAAATTAATGAGTTGTGGGTGTGGTTTAAATGGGTCATGTGAGAACAGTTCATGCTCAGTATTTACCTCTCAGAGACCCTTCAGATGATATGAATGATGACTGTGTTTCTCATGACCAAACTGGAACAATAAAATGACTTTTGAGTGGGTCATATTGAGGATAGGTATTGGATGCACTGTACTTGTCAACTTTTTTTTTTTTTTTTTTTGACCGTAGAGATATATGTCCAGAATGTCAGTCTTCCAGTGCTGCTTTTTTGAGCCATTTTAAGTGGCGGCTTAGTAAAGGAAAGACTTGGTAATGTGTCCTCTGGTAGGCTATTACTATAATTACTGATTTTACTGAAAGTGTGACCCAATCCTGAACAAAAATCTCAAAAGGTATAGCCAATATTTTTAAGGTGCTCCATGCAGCTGTAGGGGTCTAGGACATGACTGAATTAATGCTGTGTCATGTTATAAGTTACTAACAATGAGATCACAAGGTTCAAGTTTTTTTATCTAAGAAAAAAGAACAAACAATAGTATTGTTTTTCATGATACAGTATGAACTGATCTTCTAAATTGAGATGAATTCACATTTGAGCTACAATGGTGAATTATATTCTCTAATAAACGCCCTGGAAGGCATTGCATTTTTAAAAGGGGGTCATTTATTTGAGGGTACATTTTAAATAAAAAAAAGTAACTTTTTGCTATAGTTTTCACTAGAGTCTTTAAACGAGGTACAGTCTTTAAACAAGGTATGAATTTTTAGTAGTGGTGAAGGATAATTTGCAGGGCACCTCTTATCCCCAGGCTTCCTTACAGTGTTGCCGTTTCCTTGCAACTGCTGTTATTTTTAGTGAAAAATCAAAACAACTTGGACTTCTCTCTAGGCAAATAACCACTGAAAACTGCCTTGTCTTTCAAAAATTTACAGGGGGCATTTATCAGAGGGGGAGCATTCATTAGAGAATATATGGTAGGATCTACTGTACTGTGCTCAGTTGAAACAAAGGTGAAATCATGTACTGTACACTCGTATGGGTTTTTCCGAAGGTAGTGGTCACAATATTACATACAGTAGCACTTGAGATCATTATAAAGTAACTGCCATTCTTCCTACAAGGCCTAAAAAAGAATAGCCTATTTAACAAATATTCTTTTCCTCTTAGGAAAATGCATATCTTCCCTGTAATCACCCTCTTGTTTTGGTGAGATACATTAATGTAAGGCTACAGTACTGTACTGTACATGGTGACTTGGTGAGGGGAATCAAGATCATGAATTTGATGGTCTATGCAGTTTTAAACCTTACAAAACATGATGTTATGAAACTGAGGCTATCATAGTGGAATCAAAGGGCACAAGGATAAGTCCTTATCCGAGGCTCTGTAAATATCATAGATAAACAGACATACTTGTGCTGTTTCAGTGTTAAATTCTTGAGGAATAATTTAATATACAATAACATTCTTAAGGCATGGCTGTCATAAAAGTTACCCCAACTATGATTTTGTTAGTATATCCTACAGTAAATTTAAAGTGTGTCAGTTTGCTTCTTTTACAAGTTTAGGTCATGTGCTTCAGACTTTCAGCGGCTTTGAGCATTTTAAGACTGCAGTTAATATGTTGTGAAAATTTGAACTCGTGCCAGTATCCTGCACTTTTGACATCTGAAGGTAGGGACTAGTGATGTAAGATAGTGAAACCACTAATATTTTAAAGTGTTAAAACCTTTAAAGGGGATGTGGCATCCCTCCAAAACCAGGGAGTGTCTGGCAAACTGTGTTCTCAAACATAGTACTGTAGTTAGAAATAGCCCTAGAGATCTAAATACAGTTGATAACTGCACTTTGGTTGACATTCATTTAAATAATACAGTTACTCTCTGGTTTAATGATCAGTAATGATTTTTACAATCAGCCATGTTCTCATAGACAGGAGGTTTAAATTGGAGGAAAGCTAGAAGTTACAGTAGTCCGTAGAATTGTTACTATCTGGAGTAAGATTAGAAACCTTTAAACCAAAATCTTTGGGTTTGGATTCCTTTGAAATCTGCCCTCATCTTTCATTCCAAGGACTCTTGTTACATTGAAATGTCCTGAGGGATTATTTGATGATATTATACCATATTTTCTGGAATTTTGAAGTACAGGTATACACAATTGAAATTTCGGTGTAGTCATAGGGACAGTACCATATTTTCTTTCAAAAGTCTACAGTTACTGTCATATTATACTCTTTGATCTGGTGTCATTGTTCACGTCTTTGTAGATGATCAGTAGACGGTGAGTTTGTTTTTAGTTCCAACTGTATGTCATTTATTATCAACAATATTAGAGTGTTTGTGTACAAATTTCTCCCATCCTCCCTAATCATGCCCCCTCCTTTTGTTTTGACAGTTATTGGCAACTTAAAGCAGTTTTAACCAAGAGACAGTATAGTCCAATTGCCACATTATATGGCTGCCAACTCAGTGGTTGCCAAAGGAAGCTGTAGAAGAATCATTTCCTGTGTGGGGTCTTTAATCTCATGTGATCCTTCATTCAAATGCAAAGCATCCTTGTGACTTGCGTTTTGGCAGCTGTAGTAGTACTCATGTGTTTGAATAAGCTGGCTGTATCGTAATTTTGAAACTTTCAGGTCTCCAGTACTGTACAGTACATGTGGCTAAGGCTACCCTTAATTACTGTACATAGATTTGAAGGGAGTAACCCTACCAGGCACACTGCATTTCGTGGCAGTTAATGCTTGTTAGGTACACAGCAATGTGTCTTGATCTGCCATAATGTCTTGTTTCTCCCAGGCTGTCAAACTGCTTCATCCCTACCCCCATCCGTAGAGCATGGCCATCCAGTTCCAGATTACATAATGGTTAATAGCCTTAAAAACTCTTTTCTGATGTAGAGTTCTGTGTGTCTGTACTGCAAGCATTCTGCAGTGCTGTAATTTGAGCACAAAATCAATTGTCGTATGTACTGTAAGGATAAACAAGTATAGCATCTTTTCCATAATTTTTGAGGTACAGTACTGTATTTAAACCACATGTGCATACATGTGTATTGTTCATGGTGTTAAAGCAACTCGGGTTCAAGGATGTTGATCATGTCATGTCAATAAATAGAAAGATAGTACTGTACTGTTGCTACAGCCTAGCAGGACACAGTATAACACGACATGGCACTGTACTTTTACTGCAGCTATCAAGCAGGACACGGTAAACCATGACACGGTGTATTTTTACTATGGCCAAGCAGGACGCAGGATATAACACAGCAAGTCTGGCTGCTAAACGTGCCGTAGCTCCTTGATCATAACATTCAGAAACATGTGACTTGGCAGCTATCCTGTACAGTATAGCAGTGCCATTTGTGTATTCTTTTAAATGTTAGCTGCTAGGGCGCTGTCTCAAAAATTGTATACATAGCAGGTATTATGATTCGTCATGTACTAGTTAGAATTGTTTGGCTCAAAGCCAAGGATGATATTGGTCACACTGATTATATAGTCAGGATAATCAACTCCTTCAAGGTAAATATGTCTGTGTTTGTACTGTTAAATTGTTCATAGATTGATGAGTTCACTGAGTAAACAGTGGGGTAAGCAGCATCAAAGTCATGATGTTAAATACTTAATCAGTTCAGTACTATGTACTATGAAAGGAAAGACATATGCACCATATGTGACTGTGTGTGCTGGTAGCCAGGGAGAAAATCGTGCTCTGAATTACTTGGGTAGTATACATACTGTAGTCCGTGCAAACCGTTAGCAAGCCTTGGCGAAGGACGTTTGCAGAATAGTAATAAAAATTGTGAGGAGCTGAAAAGAAACCAGTTACAGTATTAGAATTGATTTATCAGAGTGCAGAGCTGTAAAGTAGTGCACAGATTGTTTTAGACAGGCATGACCATTTAAGCACTTTAGATGTACTGCTGTGTTGATTTATCATGTAAAGTATTGTATGGGAGGGATAACTGATCTGGTACAATTTTATTATAAATAAGAAAATGATGATTTTATTTTTGCAGGTTGAATCAGAATTGTTTAATCACTGATCATGCACATTGGTTGTGATTTGATGCTTTTGTAAGCTATCAAAACTGTTAAGTGTCTTTGGCTGTACACATTGAAGCAGGGAGAATTGTAGTTGCCTGAGAGAAAAGTGAATCCCCCCTCCCCAAGCAAAAACTCCACCTCCAGCCCAGGTTCTCAACTTTTTTTCTATCCATGGACCCCTTGTGATAAACAGAAATGTTTGGAGGGGTTTGGGGGTATAAGGGGAGGGGTGCCCCCCTTTTGAAATTTTTGCAATATTTGAGGGTGCTTAGATGCAAAATAGTGCATTATTATGTGACTTTTGAAGTGAATTTACGTTCAAAAATTTATGTTTAGAAATGCAGTTTTCCTGGGCCTGAAATACAGTTTTCCTAAGCCTGCAAGTATTGCTAGTCATACTTAGGAATTCTTACTTTCAAATAAATTTCCAAATATGCAGAGCACAGTTTGATTTTGGTGAAAAAAATATATTTCCCATTCAATTTTAATTTGAAAACGATGAGTTGTCAGATACCAACTGGTTGGTTCTGCTTGAGGTTAGGAAAATACAGGTTTTCTTTGTCAGGAGCGGCTGCAAATGGTGCTGTATTTTGTCACATCCAAGTTTAGTTGTAACTCTACTACTTTACTGCCTTTCATCTAGTTAAATCAAAAGTGTGTAGTCTTGGAAATCCCAAAGAAGGCTACTATTGGACTTGAACAGTCCTCATTTAGTGCATTGCTCAATATCTTCCTGATGAGTCTGTAATCAGAGTCTTTATTCAACTATATCTCTTGTTCCATTATTCACGCACCTCTTCGGCTTTTGCGGACCCATACTTTTTTCACCAACCCTGTAGACCCCTTTGCCTTCACAGACCCCAAAATAAATTTCACAGACCCCGAATTGATTAACATGGGACTATAGGATGAAAACAGTAGAAAAATTATTTTGAGGTCCCTTACCCTTCACCATGGAGTGAATTCACCACCTGCTCTTTCCCCTTCCCCCAGTACCCCCCCCATCTACTTTGCTAGAGGCCAATAGCTTAGAACAGTAGCTGCACACATTCTTTTTGTCACATTTTGCATTTGTGGCATATACAACATTGTGAATGCAAATTGTGGAGCAAGAAATGTGTATTGTACAGTACAGTATCTTTGCTTCATTCTTAGTTCATATTGTATCTGGTAAAGAGATGCACATGATTTTCTTCTGACTTTTAGAGTGTTTTGCTTGTCTTGGGCACCAATAATTTACACTCACCTAGAGCCTTTCATGATAACTTGAAAATTAATGTACTGTAGCTTTTATCATATAGGACATGCCTTATGGTTGCTCATTTTTCTCTCGGAACTTGGAAACGCTTTTGGTTAAAAATTTAACACTGTAAGCTGCATTATTTTTATTATTTTTTAAACTTCAAGGATGTACCCACACTGGTTGGCACAATGTTGTCAGGACTGCATATGACACTTAAAATTTAAGCCTTGCACTAATTCAAAAGTGTGAAACCCCCTTCTAGCACTGTATTTCTATGTGTCACACGCCTTGTGTCCTCTTGGCAAAAATTAATGGGTTCAGCATTCAAAAATCCTGGTCACACTCCTGTACTACTTAACCACGGGTCCATTAAGGCCTGAATTATTCAGTGAATTTGTATATGTGTCTCTACACATACTGTAGGCATTTTGATATAGTTAACACTGGTGGCCAACTGTTCTCCACCCCTTCCATGTGTACAGAAAGGTGAACAATACTACTACAAGTAATCAATTGTTATTAAACTAAACAGTAGACTACCTTGCATCTTCACATGTGCAACACATTTTACAGTAGATTTACTCTGTACAATATCATTTCCAGCCATGGTTCTAGTTTTTTGAACTTAAAAGGTTCAAATGACTCTATGTGTGCGTTCATTTTCACTGATTTAGCAGAAGCAAACACTTTTACAGCATCAAGTTGTAAACACTCAGTCATGTGATGTTTACTTTCAACATGATATAAAGCTACAGTAGAATCGTGGTCCCTTTAAGAACTGCTTGTGTAATAAAGTTTGTATGAGAGGTTATTCGTACAGTACAACGCTGACTTGACGCTTTTCTTACCACCAATCTCACTTCTCCCTACATGAACTGTCCAGAATTCAGACAGTTTTAGTTCTGTGATTTGCTCATTTTGGTGCCAGGTCATTGTTAACATTAAAAGTGTTTTCACACCGTCTTTATAGGATCTCTGATTTAACAATAGTTTTGGTGTACATATACATGTATGCACATTAAAAAAAGTTTCATATTGTTGTTTGCTCCAAACCCACTTCACCCTACCCCCCCCCCCCCCTACCAACCTCTTCCAGTTTCATGAACTTTCAATTTCTGAGGAATTTTAAGGAATTTTTGGAAACTGTTGAATCTGTAAGCAGTGTTTCAGCCTCTACAGTCTATTGCCTGCCTATTGCCCTGTTTTTCATCACTGTACATGTACAGAAATACTGGACATGTATAATTCTCATCATGGAGGTTATGTTAACCTCATTTTTAGGATCTGATTAAGTACCCTCCCCCCTCCCCAGCTTCTGTTTCCTGCCATTTCAACCCCTGTATATGTGTACAGTATTATAGAGGTACTGTGGATTGGTTGCAATGAATTACTATATGTGTACAGTAGACCACCAGTGGTGAAAACTTCAACTTCGGCAGATCCAGGATTTCACCCACGAAAAAAGGGGGCCACCTCCTATGGCATATAGGGGCAAATTAAGTAAAATAAAGAGGGGAAGGACTGAGATCGTCTAAAGGAAAAAGAATCTTAAAATTTATACACTTGAATGGTATCAAGTTCTGGTATCTGGCAATTAAAAGAAGCACTACCGTACATACTGAGGAGCTTTGTGACCATCTAAAAAGTTTAGTAAAAAAGGGGGCTTACAGACAGGAACTGTTCCTCTGGAGAACAACAGAACTCTCCCATTATTTTGTTAGGAATATGGGTTAAGTACATATAGTGTATGTGCAAGAGTTACAGTAAGTTGCTCTCACCACCATAAAAGTAAATTTGAACTTTACGAGGAAGTGCTATAGTAATGCATCATGCAACATTTAAATTTTTCAAAAGAGGTGACATGACTATGCAGTGTCTCTTTATGTCCCATTATTGAAAGGCATAGATGTAGACAGCAGCTTTAAAAATGGAACTGGCATTAATAAAATGATAAATTTTTGTCTTTGCTTTTCAGTCAATCTAGGTCTCTTGCATAGCAGACCCATGACCAGTTTGAAGGCTTAGTGGTTGACACCGTACAGTATTTAGTTAAGTGCCACGTGGGGATGTTTAGTAACACGATTTGGAAGAAGTTAAGTTTTGGTACTTGTGCTTCTGTGGTATAGACTTTGGAATAAGTCATGTACTTTTCTTTGACAAAGGAGACTTTTAAAAACAAAGTGAGATACTTCCTTTTGGGTAATTTATACTTTTTGTTTATAACTGTAAAATGTGACTACCTAGAGTACACTAGATTAGGTTTGTGATGGTGGCATGGCTACTTGACATTGCCATGCACAATGTAATATGGAAATTACCCTGACTTAGACTTCTACTGTACATGTAGCATGGTGGTACATATTTATAGTACACTACAAATACTTATATCTACCGATGGTTGCTATTAAAGGAAGTTCACAGTACTGTTTTTGTTGTGAAAGTGGAGTCAAGTGATGATAAACTCTACCACCAGGAAGTCTAGCGTCATGACTCAGGATGTGATTTCATACTTACTGTAAGTAACATAATATGTGATGAATAAACTGCTAAATATATGCAAAAGATTTACATGTAAATAGACCTTAACTTTGGTAAAAAAATGTTCAAGTTAAAGATAGATTCTCATCACCCCAAGTATGACTTTAACCCTTTGGGTAAGCAAAAGTCTCAATTGGGACTGCTCTTTGATTGGCATCAGAATTAGAAAATTTAAAAGACGCAGAGTAGCTCATATTACACAGCAGGCACAGAGTGTGTTTTGATTACGCATAGGCTTTTTCATGCTCAGCAAGATATTTGTGTCTGCACAAGGAGACGCTGAAAAGGGTATGGTCTGGGCTAGAGCTAACTTAGTCGGGAGAATTGGAACTGTCTTGGATGAGGAGATTTCCCCTTTAAATGGCATTTGATGGAAATTTGATGATTTGTAGGAAATAGTTGGGTATTTAAGTATTACCCCAAAATCAAATTCTGTTGGCCTGCTGTACTCGGTAATGTATTGTACTGCACTGTCCTACATTGATCATATTGCAAGGTGCTAGTCAGTTTGGTATCATTCATGGTAAAGTATAAGAATAGACTACCAATTAATTAACAGAGGTTCCTGGGAGGTAATGCATCATTGATTCACTGTAGTCATTATTGCATGGTCAGTGAAAGCCAGTTTGATAGAATACAGCACAGTGGTAGGAGTGAGTAATGCCTCAAATTGCTGTGAAGAATGGAATGAAAAGTACAATCCACTTGAGTATGATGGTGTGACCTGGAAGAATTTTGTAGTAATCTCAGTCATAGGTTTGCCAGATGTGTTTCAAGATACTGTATAGTACTGTACATTTACTGGTGTACAACATAATGCTGATTGAACAAATTTGGCCATCATCGTTTATTTTGTATGTACACATTTTTTTTACCATTACCATTAAAACTGTCGGTATTTGCTATTAAAATGTGATTCCCGAACAATGTGTGTCCCCCTCTGTCAGGCTTACAGTAAACTAGACCAACCATACAGTATACAGTATTTATGATGCCAACTGCTTGCTTTCCACTACAGTACCTTCAGGCTTCATTACACCCCTCTCCCTGCTTTATGCCACCTTTATTACACCCCATCCCCACCTTTCTTACACCACTCCCTTACCCCCTGCCCCCATGAGGGCAATGAAGCAACTAAAAAAAAACATATCATTCCAAACATCAGTGGAGGATCAGTAATACAGCAATGTGTTTATACCATTAACAATGTACAGTAGTGTGCTGTACATACAGTACTGCGTATTATAGTGCCGCTGATTTACCGCGATCACGGAAATTGCCACAGAATCACGAGATTTTAACACTGGTCATTACGGAAAATCACGTAAAGTTAAAAAATCACTCAAAATGATATTGAAGTTTGCAATTGAGGCGGGACTAAGTATGAGTTGAGCATTAACACAGTAGGCTAGGCCTAGGCAAAGTTTTCCCACGATCCCTTTGCCCACACGTAACAGATGCTCATTACTGTACTGTACTGTACTGTACTGTACTATACTGAGTGCGGGAGTCAGGATATCGACTTATAGTTTCACATTCTGTTCCATTGTTAATGATCGAGCGATCATAACGTTGTCACTTGACTGACTTTGAACACTTTCAATTATGGAACAATATTGGATTACAACCTGCATATTATTTGAATATTTTGTATGGATCTTTCACTGTATAAATGAACAAGGGACCGTCATTCAAACAATTGTAAGCAAAGTTGTTTTGAGTTTTATTCTCACTAAATATATGTGCAGACCTTGGGCTGGTGGTTGGATTTTGCAGTAGCATTTAGCATGGTTAGGCTTCACTGTCCTAACACATAACTCCATGCAAAATGGAAAGTCATGGATTTGACAAATGGCTTGCACAGATTTTCACGGAATTGGAATTGCTGGAACAGAAACTGACTCTTTTTTTCACAGAAAATTGGTGGCCCTAATATTAACCCCCTGAAGCCCATCTACATGATTATATATTTGTCAATGAACATTGACATGCTAATGTATGAAACTGTTTCACATATTCCCGCTTGGATTATGCAGCAATGTGTACTATACTGTATGCACAATGTTCATGTGCCACATGTCCTACCCAAATTCCTGCAACAAATGTCGTATATTGTTAATTTTTGCCGAATATCCCTCCATGAATCGAGTAATATGCATGTTTAGGTCATGAGTTCTTGTACTAGGACCATACACAATGAACAAACAATGAGAATGAACTTAGACATTCTCAGATATTTTGAACATGTGTTGGAAAGGTGAAACATGCAGCTAAAAATTTGAATACCGTCATTTGTGTTGGATGTTCAACTTTGTTGGGAAGCCCATCTTAATACACGATCATACATTTGTATGAGGATATCATTGAAACAGATGTATGATGAAGTTTTGAATAAATGTGTGATCATATAGACAGGGCTTATAAACACTACATGTGATGCCTCTGATATTAACTCCCTTGTGGCAGATTATAAGAATTGACAGTACAGTACAACTACATAGAGAGTGCAAGGTTGCTTTTGGTTCAGTTAAATATAAAATGGTAGCCTACTGTACACATCATTACCAAATACTGTAGCCTACACCTAATTCTTAAACTTTTTGAACAAAAATACTGTAGTTTCATTTCTAGGCACAGTAAAGTAGATAATTTGATGTACAAAGTTTTAAACAGAAAGTAATTTGTTAATTATAAAGTTTAAGAATTATGTGAAGGGCTACTGTACTTGGTACTGTTGTCTATGCTATATAGTGTTCGCTGTAGAACAAGTAATTTCATTGTGTGAGGTATTCTTCCTCAAGTTGTTTCCCTTATACGTCTGCAGTGAAGCAACAGTCATGAAGGATGATAGTGAATTGAGGTGTGTCGTGGTGCTTTTCAATTGGATATTTGATATTCTCAGAAGTTTGAAGGACTTCTTTTTGAAAAATTTCGAAGCAGTAACTTTTTAGTGTTAATTGCAAGAAGGGGTGTTGAGGTTTTTGTTGTCAGTGTGATGTGATTAGGAAATTTCAAAGCAGGGAATATGACATCATATATAGCATTGGAACTTAGAATACCAAAAAAGTGGATGCTGTACTGTACTATTTCATATTTTGTTAGAACATCTCAATAGTGGAATAAAAAAACCTTTTTATTTGAATAAACACATTTACAGCTTTGCATGCAATCATTTCTTTTTTACTTTCTTACTCTTTTAGGTGGCAGCCCCCAGAATTTGATCCCACTCAGATTAGGTTGGTAGTATTCACAGACAGTGACTCGGTCAAGAAACTTCGGTTTGATTCCAAAACTGTGAAGAAGGTAGACCAGGTAAGTCAAGGACTCTCTTATATCTTTGACAACTTTTAGTTCCGAATGTTTTTGTTTTTTTTCAAGGACTTTAAAAAGTATGTTAGGTGACTTGTTGGTTTACTTGCTTCAATATATGCCATATTTGTGTCAGCGTGGTTTCATTTTTAATGTGTTTTAACTATACAGGGCTCGAAATAACAGGTGGCACCGATAGCCACAGCTATTGTGCCCTTACTGATGGCTGTGGTGCCTCTCAAAAATGTCCTATAAAGTTTCAAGCCCAGAATATACTTCCCCTGCCCACTGGATTTGGATATTGCAAGGATTTCTGCAAATTGTATGATGATATTTGTAAAATGCACAGGATGGATTTATCATTTCCCAGCTGCTGGATGTAAACAAAAAGGTCGATAGTATTTACAGTGAGCACAGTTTTTGCCAGCATAACAGTATTCTTTACAGCAAGGAATCAAAAACACAAGGAGTGCAAACCTCATCAAATTTGTATTTCCTGATTACAAGTTTAGCCAAAAGCATCCACTTCCACTATTAGGGGATATTTGCAGCAAGGTACAAAGGAAGGAAGGACTACTTGCTGATATCCTTCGTGTACTGAAAAATGTAAACAGACCTTCATGTTTCATGAACAATTGTACAGTAGTTTGTGAATCATACTGAAGTAGTAGTGACAAGATATTCAATGTAGACCCAAAGGAAGTAGGGGGCTATTGGTTAGGGGGTTTGGGAAGGGGGTAAAGTGCAAGGGCAGATAATTTGCCCAAGTGATGTCAGTGTCACATATGTTTCATTCTTTTTAGACTGGTTTGGAAAGGGGTGGAAATTAACCATCTGCTCTCATACTTCTTGTCATGCTGATTGATGTTTTTTACCTTGTTAATGTTCACTAATGCAAGTGCATCACATGTCGGTATAATGTTGAATTCCTTGAAACTTATAGGGAGATGGCAGTTGCCCCAAGTTTATTTTTAAAAGTTTGCAAAATCTTACAAATCTCCTCTTATTTTGCTTACAAGTTTCTTTCATTATGCCTCTGTACAGTACATACAAACATTGAATATTGAAGGTAAACCAAGGAGTTTCTCTGCATGAATTTAAGAAATAATTAACAAACATATTATCACATGATTGATAAGAGCCATTCCTGAACTAGGATTATGGGGCACACTCATTTAAATTAGGGGGATTGCATTTTCTGTTTAATTATTGGTGTGTCACCACAGATTTACACTTTATTGATTCCTTGCCGAAGGCAGGCAAGGAATCTATGCGATGGTGATGTCGTGTGTGTGTATGTGTGTGTGTG
>WURT03665432.1:2283-15630 GCA_009936505.3 Holothuria glaberrima | reverse complement strand
TGTAAGGTGGCCTGCATACAAAAGGTGAGCATTTCTGTATCTTTGGCAAAGCTTTCAATTCTAAAAACGAAACAAAAAATCAAAACTAGACAACCCCAACCTTTTTAAGGGGAAATTTCAAGGGTAGAAATCCATCTTGGGGAAATCTTGGAGAAATCTTTTTAGCTGTTCATTTGCTCCAATAATACTTCTTCCTTTTTCTCCACAAAGTTGACAACCTTGAACAAAAAATTCCCAGTACAAAATGCCAAAGTCTGCACTACATTATTCAGCTTACACTACAAACACTATTGGCATACACATTTCCATTGATTTATAAATATGAAATTTATAGGTAAAGACAGGAGGTTTAACAGAAAAAAAAACAAAATCCATGAAAATTAGAGTACAACGTGGAAACACAAAAACTGGAGAAAACAAAGAAATCCATATCAAAATATTGGAAATATTTCAAGTATAGTTATAGTAACTTCAAACAAATGCAATAAAATATAAATCCACTCAATTCTCATCCAAGCTCCATAAAACCATCACACAGTAAACACTCCACACAAAGTATACTTGTTAATTGGAGATCGGCTATACAAATTTTACTATTATTACAGCATGGAAACCTTACTTTACAAAACAGAATGGCATTTTACAAAATGGTTATCTTTTTAAGTTTAGAAAATGGATTACAAAGTGAAATTTGATATTTACAAAATGGTAAATTCCTGTCCTAATCAACAGTATAATAGACTGTGTTTATGAAGAAAAGCAAGCTTTGCTATTTTCCATCTTTTTTCCACATAAAATGCAGAAATTATGAACCATCTAGTGGCTATGTATCATACAATTTCCTGTGATATGCAACTTTTATCCATGAAAAACAACACGTGTGTTAATTCCATTCAAATAAAACATCCCAACTATACTGATGACCCGGACTGCATGTTCACAACTGCCATTGCCACATACTAATTTTGTTTGCTCAACTCCTCTGGCAAGGCCTACCTATCTCGTCCCGATCCACAGTTAAAAGCTTATGGATACCAATGTTTTGCATACTCTGCTACATATTTGTGGAACTAGTTTAATACCAGACCATATTTGGTCCTGCACTGAACTACCCAGATTTAAAGGAAACCTCAAGATTTATATCTTCACTTGTTCCTTTGATTGTAATTATTAAGTTGTATGTGCTTTTGTTAAGAGCCTAGAGCAGCTACACTTCTATTTCAGATTTGGCACTATATAATTCCAGTGTATTATTACAATGACTATTAATACATTACCTAATCCGTAAGTGTCAACACCTGGTTGGCCTTTAGATTATTTATGACAAGATTTTTGAAATGAAAGTACTCTACAAAAGCATTTTTATTTTCAATTTGGGTTTTTATGATCACTTAGAACAATAAATTAAATGCTTTAATGGTATGATTTATTACAGAAACAATAGTGTAACTTTGTAACCACATCAAATTTGGGTTATAATCAGTTTTTGGGATCAGGTATTTGAAACCCTATTTGAACTTTACTTTTTTATCTAGTTGACACTAAATAACACATTCATGTTGGTATGTCGTTAAATCTCATCTAACTAACTCAAAATTTGTGGGATAATTTCCTCCTCCAAAATACTTTTAGGGAAATTTTGGTTATAATGAGGAGATCTCAGTGAGTAGCAGCTACTAAAAGGTAGTGTGAGACATTCCAGTCCAAATATTTCAACTTGCTGGATTGTCGATGAAAGTATGAAAATCACATGATTGCTATGCTTAATGTAAATTACAAGTTATAATGCCAATTTTGCTTGTTTTGAATGTTGTGAATTGTATCCACAACTTCCTATTTTCTAAGATGAAAGCAAAGATATAGGGCACAACTCAGGGTTTGCAATGGGTCAAAACTTTTGAGGTCCCCTGTGCACAAAAGCTCCACTCCCCCTGTTTTTAAGATTTCTGGGTCTGAGCTGTCACAGTATGATCACTTGCATATATGCCTGCTACCTAGCACTACAATAACAAACAATACTTCACTGCTTTAACATTAACTAGTTTACTACACACTTTCAGTAAATTTTTTTAATCATAGGACAGCAAGGACAAAGTTATGTATATAGGGCAGTTTGAGTGGTTTGAAAGGATGATATATTATTACTGCCCACAATTGATTCAGTGGAACTAAAACTGGATCTGTTTGTGTGTGACCAACGCATTGTGTTGTTGTATTGCTTGTGCCTGTGCAGTACAGTATATGTGTACAAGAATCTCAGTGTACATACTACATAGTATGAAACATAGTGTAAGATTTATGTTAGAAGGGAGGTTAAAGGGTCACTAGGAATTGACTTTAAAGTGCAGCTTATTTGCACATCTGATCTCCTTTTTTATGGTAACAGTAACAGCATAAAAACTAAGTCAACAACTGAGAACTTCTGAGTGCCAAACCATGCACGGTGGCTCTGGTCATAATACTGTATAGTGGGAAATTATCACGGGAGTTGGGGGGGTATAATTTTCACGCTTTTCTCAATGAAGTAACTGTGAATTTGAAACCCGAGAAAATACTTCCATTACTCTCTACAAGACTATGCTGGTTGATGCAACAGTGAATTCTTCACTCTGCAAATATACGTACAAGGTACCGAATCGCAAAAAATAAGCTTCACGGAAATTCTCGGCTGTACAGTACACAAGAGCATACGGCTTCCCCTGTGGGTTAAGACTGAAGTAGAAACTAGGTGCTACAGTATATACCAGGTAATCAAAGCCATATCACTGTAGCCATTCAGGGGGCTTACATCAGTGTAAGAGTGATTCACCCTTCAGTAAACCTTTACCACCAAGAGGATATAAAAAAAATAATTAAACTTACACCTTCACCAATTAAGTGTCAGGCTGAATGTGCCCCTGTACAGTGACCCTTGGAAAGTATCCATTCCAAGGGGCAGGATTAAAAGCATAAAAGGAGGGGCCCAACCAACCATATTACCAGGCCTGATTTTTAACAAAATTTCTCAGTTTGTCCATTGGATGACCTTTAAAGCCAAATTTTGGTAGTCCATTTATCTTTTGGTTGTCTGAATGAAAATGACATACAAAAGATGATCAATTGTATATTATGTCGTTGCGATAGCTTACAAACATTTCTTTCATTCACTTTGATTTCCAGAACTATCTTCTTCTTTTATTTTTGTTTCAAATATGAATGACAGTCCATACCATTGTCTAAATAACTATTCTTAAGGGGATTTAGTGATTTGCGGTATATGACATACTCTCTTGATGATGTAGTGAATTATTTAATTACACATAAAATTTACTTGTCCTTAGGACAAGCTCAAAGAGAGAAAGTGGTTGTCCGGTGCAATTTTTACTCATCTTGGACGATAGGACGGGTGTTAAACTTCAGCCCTGCTAATACCTATCAAGCCCTTCATTTAATTATAATAGAAAAATCCTTAAGGTGAGATGATTCCCCTTCCTCAGTTTTCCATACCACACAGGCACTAAAGCAAAACTAGTGAAATTCACTGAGGGGACAATGGGCATGTCTGCTGATTTGGTACGTTCATTTAATCCTTCACTGACATTAAAGATTCTTGTATTCTCTATTCTAAAGGCTTCCTTAGACATATACGATCAAAGCAGTTGACCCTCATAGTCTCAGTGTCATTCTGTAGGACTACATATCACACCGAGTTGGTTGCAATCAACTCTGTGGTGAAACTACACGTCGAGACCACTATTCATACAATACTTGTACAGGTTTAGCATCAAAGATGTCAAGCTACAAGCATTGTCAGGAAGTTGTTACGAAGCAAGCAAGCGGTAGATGAAGACTCTATGGATAGTCAAGAGCAAAGACTCCGATAACATGAATGTATCACAATTTTTCCCTCAATATCCTACAAAAAAAATCTTGCCTGCTACTAAGTTGTTAAAATGGGTAAATGGAATATTATGACAATTCTTGGGTCTATTATGACTATCACTTCTATTTTCTCATGTAGGTTGCAGGTGTTGACCCTGACTTAAAATTGTCATGCCCAAACCACCAAAGAATGAACCATGGACGCAGAGATGCAGTTCTATGCAAACCCCCTAGCATAGTTCTAGAGCACAGCCAATTCACTCAGCAGGTATGCAATAAAATGCAAAATACACCTGAAAGGTACTGACACTTTCAGCCTTTTAAGTTAATACAGTATGTATAATACTGACAATAGGATAAGTTCACTTATCTATTAAATGCAGTGTTCTCCACTAGCCATTTTGTCTGGGGCGCCACCCAAATTAAATCTGAAGAGCGTGCGTCAGCGCCCGGTCTTAATGTTACCGCCCACATAAAAACCTTGGCTGCCCGGACAAAAATTTATTGCTTTCACTTTTTTTGGTAACAACTGAATTGTTCAATTAAAATTTAGCACCACATATAACATTACTTTGCATCTAGCCCTCCTAATGTATGCAAAACTTTTTCGAAAGGGGTGGGGACCCCTTCCCCTTGGACCCTTCTCCCAGGATAGCGATCGGTCATCTGCCAGATCAGAGACAAGTGCCTGGACAAAATTCGGACCTGTGGAGAAAACTGAAATGACTCACGACAAAGGACCAATATATTCAGCCACCAAAGCAATTAAGGTTTGACTTACTTTACTTCAGACGTAAGCAGAGTTGTTGACTGGAGTCAATGACTTGTGATTCGAGTCCCATTTATTTACTTGTAACTTGAAAGGAACTTGACTTGGACTTGAATTGACTTGAAGAATTTGAACTGAGTGACTCGTGACTTGACTTGCAGAGAAATGACTTGCAACTTGACTTGAATGATATTTGACTCAAGTCGTCAACATTGGAAATCATAATTTTTAAGCTTTATTTATTATTCATATTCTCATGTAAAATATTTCGGCTATTTGTGCCCAAAATTGAAGATCCCCATCCTTTACAGTTTACATAAATGATTGTAGTACATCGATAGCACACATAAAGTGTGCGTGTACATGTATTATACCATATTCAATTCCGTGGAAAATAGAGTGGCACTCCCCGCAAAGTGGTTCCACAGTTCCAACTGTAGCACTAGCATGCAGGGCTGAATTAAGACTGCGGCGGCCCTAGGCACGAACCTACTGAACCTATGAAGGACACCTTTGTGACTTGGGTTAGCAGCTGAGAACAGTATGTAAGCGGAGCGCCCCAATGATAAGCGTGAAGTGCTTAAGAAAATTTATGGATGGAAATACCTCCTAGATCACCAGAACTGGCACTTTCCAGGCAATATTTGCTTGAGTATGGAACAACATCACAGACATGTAGGCCTATATTACTGATTTGTCTTCTCGGTATGACCTAGGTCAATAAGGGCCAGTTTATGTATCCTCATGATTGTGCGCCTAGCCCTAGTAACCTGTGCAGCTAACGGCACAAGGAGCGCTTGTATTATTGTTTGTTTATAAGAGACATTTGAGCTTTGTCGGAGAAGTTTATACCGATTAGGACTACAATTTTACGATTGAGATAATTCATAAAAAATACAAATTTGAATTTTTTCCTTCATTATACACACAATGAGGTCTGAAAACTGAGACCACGACATTCCAAGGTTTTTGCCATTTTCAACAATGTCCATGCAGTAGTGACAGTAATTTGCAACCCACTGAACCTCCTGCTGGAATTGTATGTGTTTTGTGAACACAATATTCTTGACTCTCCCCAAGTTCATTCTTATCCCCGACGGAGGTGGGGGGGGGTTAGGCCTACTTGACAGGGTGTCTTTCCCAGACAGGGCGCATGAAATTCCAACTACCAAATTAGTGATAGGCATGCCTGGCGGGAGTGAAAACTGAAATTCTGCCAAATTCATTTATTCATGCAAAAATATCGATATTTCAAACTCTACAATAACTGTTTCTTTCGGTTTCATTCGGTTAATTTTCTGCCAGTAAAGTGCCCAAAAAGTTTTAGCAATGAAGCTTTCAACCCCAACTTCCCCATCTATGAAAGTAAAAGTTTACTAATTTATGTGCAATCTGAGAACAATTCCCACTCCTTGAAATCACTCTCAGCACGCCCTCCCAACAATGCACAACATTTGGGGGCTCTAGTCTGAGGATATTTAAATTTAAGCTAGAGAGCTTTTCCTAATGACCCTAAATATATGATAACCTAGTTTGTGGGGGTTCCCTTAGTGTGAGGGTCCCTGGGCATGTGTCCCGCTGTACCATGCTCAAATCCGGCCGGCTGCTAGCATGAAGAATCACGAGTAACCCTTCACAAGCCCTGTTACTCTGATACTGACAGAATGCAATGCACGTGCATCATAGGCCAATGTTGTATTTACCGAATTTGGCCGTATTCCTTTTCCTGAATAAATATGTGTGTTCTATTAGCCTATCCTATAATTTTGTGGCTCAAAAAGCCTCAGGGATTGGTCTGCTGTACTTCATTGTCAAGACTGTAATTCATCACGGGTGGTGCTAGTGGAAGTAATCCTGCATCATCATAAATTCATGCAATTTCACATAACATGACTTGTTATCAACTCGGGAAGAAATGACTTGTGACTTGACTTGAAAAAATTTAACTTGTGACTTGACTTGCAAGAAAATGAGGTGACTTGTGACTCAACTTGACTTCACCAAAAAATAAATGACTTGTGACTTGACTTGGTGATGAATGACTTGTGACTTGACTTGAAGAAAAATGACTTGTCAACAACTGAATGGAAGTCACCAAATTGCTCACCCTGGGTCAGTCATTGTAAGTCAGCTGTTACACATTACAGAAGTGTATGTAAATTGTTATACATTTCAGGAACTTACGTCTGTCAAAAGACGAAATTGTGAGTCACTTCAGTGAGTTTAGAGGTGAGTCGCTTTATACACCATGTCAGTCACATAAGTGACTGAGGGGTGTTTCAATGTACATACTTAAAAATGTGCAATGATTGACTATACTGGGGGTCAGACATGCCATTGATACGTGCATAGTGGGTACAACTTTGATGTTTTAGGGCACCAGACTTGTCCTCCCATGAATTCATAAACCAGTAGGTAACAACACTGAAAGAAGCAGTATTACTACACCAAAAAATAAACAACCAGAAATGGCCTTTGACCTCCACCATAAACAATAAGGTTTTTCCTCTCAACATGGCAAAATTTACATACCAAAATGAAGTGTTGGTCATTCCTATCTCAAGCTATCGCGATTACAAGGTTTTTGGTCTTTGATTTCTGGTGACCTCAAATGACCTTTGACCTCCACCAAAAACAATAGGGTTCTTCCTCGTAACATGATGAATTTAAGAATTAAATATGAAAAGAGTTGATCATTCCTACCTCAAATATTGTGATTACAAGGTTTTCGGTTTTTGACCTCCGGTGACCTCAAATGACCTTTGACCTCCACCAAAAACAACAGGTTCTTTCTCTAAACATGACAAATCTATATACCACATACTGTATGAAAAGTGCTGGTAATTCCTATCTTGAAATATCGGGATTACAACGAGCGTCACAAACACACATACATACACACATGCACAGACATACACACACACGACATCACCATGGCTTATATACCTTGCCTGCCTTCAGCAAGGAATCAAAGACCAAACAAACTGTAGAATTCAGAATATCTTACGTTTCATATTGCGTAGGGTAACTTTGTATTCTGCCGTTTATCTGTTCTCGTTCCATCTGATCTCGAGTGATTCCTCCTGGACTCATTCTGTCTTGAGACAAACTTTTTGGACTGACACTCCTGAGATGTTCATGGTTACCATAGTGATTAAGAAAGTCTCCACCCTGGCCTAATGGTGAATTGACTTGATTGGTCTGGTAGGGGGACACCACTGCAACATTCTCCATACTGTTCAAGGTGCCATCTGGTGAGGGGGGCATATGAAAGGTCTCCACTTGCTCTGAAAACCTTTAAGGAAGACAACAACCAATGGTTGTGAAGCAAATTTCAGCAAGGAAAGCTTTTCTGAGAAGATGTTTCCAATGTGCTTGATAGTCCTCAACATTAAAGTCAATCTTCAAATACTTGACTACTATTTTGCTAAAAATAAGTTTTTTTTTTTTTTCTCCCTAGTTCTGGGATGTGATATATAGGGACTTTCATCATTCTGCCTTCTTTTTCAGTAACCAAAAAACTGAGTTTAGACATCACTAAGGAAGAAAACACAAACTCCAACACATTCCCTGCACCACATCTAAATTTTCTACTTCTGACACTTTCAGAGTTCAGGTTTCAAACAGTGGTTTTTGTTTTTTGTTTTTGAAATCAAAACTGCAGTTTCAGAGGTTTCTTGAAATTTGTGCAAGTTACTGCAAGGTTCTAGGCTGCAAAGATGGTGGTATGTTTTATCCCTGATCAGTAAGTACTCTTTGATTTAAGGAAAGTATAAACAACCAATCAGAAGCTTGCTACTGACAACAAACTTCTGTACCTCCATGCAGGCTTCC
The DNA here is from genome assembly GCA_009936505.3 of Holothuria glaberrima. Taxonomy (NCBI): domain Eukaryota; kingdom Metazoa; phylum Echinodermata; class Holothuroidea; order Aspidochirotida; family Holothuriidae; genus Holothuria; species Holothuria glaberrima. The sequence continues at coordinate 7,166 of WURT03665432.1, read as the reverse complement.
ATCAGTGAGTGAACTATAGCCTGGGAGGTGTAATCTGCCTGTCTTACAAACAGCATGTACAATTTGTCCTCTGAAAAGGGATATACTTGTCATGACCTCTTTTTTTTTTTTTTGATGGCCTGTAAAAATAGGGAAAATACAGATTACCAACTTCATGAGGATACTGTCTATGGTTTGATGATGTAGTGTACTGAGTTCCTAAGGAAACATAATACCATAGTTTTGTAAATGTCCTACACAAGTAAGTCTACAGCTTTGCCTTTCTGGATAGCATGAGAAGCAGCAAAAAACACTTCCCACACAACTTCCATGTCCACCTGATAAATCTCCCTACGGCAAATCCCACTAGACTAACTCACCCCCAAAACAATTCTACCTAAACAATTTTCACCACAGGCAATTTTCTCTAGACAACTCCCACCACGAGAAATTCCAATTTCCTGAGGGGAAGGTGGGAATGGTCCAAGGGGCAAGGAAGTAATCAGGAGAAAAAACTGACCACTGCATCCATAATTGTACAAAATCCTAACCTGACATTTCCTTTAGGAGTGCTACATTTCTTTGACTTTTTCAAGTTGCCAGTGACCGGACGTTTAGGATTCGGAGGGTTCCTAACAGGTGTACTGCTTGCATGTGGAGGTGTAGCAGAAAAATTGCTTGGTGAAGAAACTGCTGCTGATACTATTCTTCGTCTTGGCGATGTGGTAGGTTTGTACTGCTTGGGAGTTGTTCTTGATTGTGACCGCCAATCATCTGATCTATCATCTGTGAGATAATTTATGATAAAAAAGATATTAAATTTACTCCATGTAATGGTACGTTTTCATTGCTCATGTTCTTGCCTTAATACTTCTTCAAAGCAGTCTGGAAAAAGCTTAATGGAACAAAAGTATGTGCCCAGGATTTTCAGAGTGTCAGGCAAATTTTTACCCTTCCTAGGGGAGGAGTCTTACGGAGAGATCATAATGCAGGTTTGCCTGTGTCAAATGGAAAAATAGTGTTGAGTGGAACTTCTTGTGCCAGGCAAGGGCCACCACATGCCCCTAAGTGTTGGCACACCCCTTGGGTCAAACTCCCCTTCGCATTACACTGACCCTTTCCATAGGTTTGCACTGGCAAATTTTACATGAACATTTTGTGCAAGTCTTTTACCGTTTGGGTATTGTAGCAAAATATGAGGTACACTTATACTCAAATCAACTGGATGTTAGCCCTCCTCTTTCTCTCTTCTGCCCCTCCCTCCCCCACCCCCTCTCCTCTTTCAACCCAATTTCTGGCTCTGGTGTCACAACCAAAAAAACCTTTATTTCTTTATCCTCTTCACCCTACCATCAGAATTGAGAGGTACACTGACCATTGAAAGAGTAAACTCCACCTCCACCAAAGGCACTGGAGTACACAGGTACATTTCCAAAACCTGGTGATTGTCCATACAATGAACGCTGATTTATCTCCTTCTTACGGACAACCTTCTGATAATACTGCGCAACAAAAAGGGGAAAACATTAAAAACGATAACATTAGAGAAAAATTTGGAAGTTGAAGCAAAACTTAGTAACTTCTTCACACTTTTCTAATTTATTTGTTGGTCCTTTCACTTACAAGCAATCTTGAGATAGAAATATGGATTTGCCCCTCCCCCTCTGTTCTTTAGAAAAGTAACAAACTTACATGCCCTCCTCCCCCTGCCCCCCTCCCCAACTCCTTTTCCTAGAAAATTGCTGAGATCTTAGGACATAAATAAAGGAAACTGACATGTCTACTTAGAAATCTTGCACTGATAGATAGACATGCCGCCACTCAAATCTTTCAAATTGCAAGGTGCCTTTGGAGCTTCACCTTCTAACCACCACTTTAAGTCTCCGGCTGATATCTTGTGTTTACATTTCATCAATATGACATAAATATTATTCAAACATACCACCTCAACGATAAACACAAGAAAAGCTTTTCTCCCCGCAAAAATTATGCATATTCAAACATACCGCCTCAACGAAAAACACTAGCAAAGCTTCTCTCCGCTCAAAATGTTATGCATTACTACAGTTGTCACTCTTACATCATTTTAAAATTTGAAAGTTTGGGAGAACAATTTATTCCAAAACTACAAAGCAGTACAATTCTTTCTGTGAGCACTTTTTTTTCTTGAAAATATAGTGACAAAGCTACTTTCATTTTAAATTGCTTCCTTTAATACATGCTTTTAAAGTATAAAACTTCTTTGCAAACAAAAGATTGCCTTTACTCGCTAATATCTGTGAAAAAAAAATCTGCACACAATTTGAATCATCTCCTGCCTGATTAATAATGCCTAATACTAATGAACAAAGGTGCAGAAGTAAAACTAATAGGCACCATATTCTGCTAAGTAGGGATTCATCACAGGAAACACGGTTAAAATTTTCTGTAACTTAACATGAGCTTCAGTGTTGCTGTCAGTACAAACAACACAAACTGCAGCTTATTGTACTATGTACCTGTGCAATTCGTATTTCTGTGCATGTAGGCAGAGAACATCATGTCTTTTGTTTTAACAATGAGAGCAATTGGATTTGCATGACAAAACAACAAACCAATTGCAAATGCCATTGGCTCACACAACATTTGTCACAAAACTTTACGCTGCCCAACTCTTTTAACAGCAAAAGTTGGTTTTATATGCATACTTCCCACAGAACTTCCTACTGCACATAGTTTACTTTTGCTCTGAATAAAAACTGCAATTTAGTGCATCTTGCCCCTAGACAATCAGAAGAGTTAGTTAGTTAGTTAGTTAGATGGGATTTTACGACACACCAACACGATTGTGTTGTATAGTGTCATCTAGAAGAGAAAAAGGTGCAATGTTGGGGTACAAAAAACAAGGAAAAGGTGGGGTCAAATTTCACTAAATGATCCAGAAGGTGCAATGTTGGGGTACAATAAACAAGGAAAAGGTGGGGTCAAATTCCACTAAAAGATCCAGGCAAATGCGGGAGTCATGAGAGAACTAAAGAGATAGCACAACAGATTTTGTGCACTAAATCACTAAATTTATTTGTGTTTTTCTGTTTTGCTTTGCCCATCATCAGTGGGGATGTTTCTTTAAAGGGCATAAAAGAGTCTAGAGATCTCACACACCAAGTCTACTGGTGGAAAAATTAGGAGTCTGGACAGCTTCTTCTATGGACATCTTGTTACTTGGAGGTATATTTTGGTAACCGAGTTGAAATCTAGCTTTTTATTGTATATGAAAATGTGTTCAAAGTTGTGGGGAATTTTACTCGAACATGTTTGCAATTTTTCCAGCCCTGTTCAAACCTTTAAAATATAAAACTCATTCAGTTCTTTCCTAGTTTAGAAACAATTTAGCTTGATTACTACCCATTGTCATGAGTTTACAAAAAATTTTCTGTTTCATCCCTAGCTTTCACGCCACTACAGGTGCCTTAAATGATCAAAAGTAACATATTACCCATTTCCTAAAACTTCGAAATTCAATGGCAATACTAAAACTTGAAATATCACTTTTAAAACATCTGCAATTATTTGTGACCAATTTTTCCCCTACCATTCCCAGTACTGCCCTGTGAGCCACTTTTAGGGCACCAAGGTCCAGGGAATCCCTTTTATTTTTTGTCATGGAAGTTCTTTTCAAACGTCTGAAAACCTTTACAAGAACTGTTTTACGGTTTACAGGAGATAATACCATTTTTGTTGACAATTATCTGCTAGAGGAGGGAACCAATTTCCACAATGTCTAGTAGTTTTCCACCCTCCTCAGCATCTGTCTAGGTCAAGTTTAGCTGCTGTGAATGCAAATCACCTGTCACCCCCTCACATTTCTTACAAAACTAGAGTCATCATGTACCCCAAGATCTCAGTCCAGCCCTACCAATATGCATCCTCAAATGTAACCTCTTGCAGCTGTCAAGAAAGAAGAATTTAACTCACTGCTTTCCTTCTTCCTGTCTTGCTGCCCCCAACATCTGCTGCAGCCCGTTGTGTCAATGCTTTGATAGGTTCTCCGTATGTTCTTGTTCGTTGCTGGCAGAAGGGAATATGTCTCGCACCTGCCTTTGCATTGAAACGGCGATTGCAGTAAGGGCACGGAACATAATCTAGAAGTGGAGCACAGTATTTAAAACGTAACATGGGAATGCAATACATGTTTCTTTCTGAAGAGTAAAAAGCTTCCTCTAATGGTCATGGTAAGAGCATCTATGTTTTGAGTTTTATCTTCTTTTTCCTTCACATATTGTTAAAACATTTGAAATTTAGCTAAATGCAGCATGCAGCACAAGCCACTAGGGCCATGATCACACTCTAGCATGCAAGTGATATGACCCAATAAGTTTGGTCATCTCGCTGCAACAATCTCAATACTATCACATTTGGATCAAATTCAGAGATAAAAATCTAGTGAAGAAAATCTAAGCACACTAGTGTTGTACATTGACTGTGCTGATGAATTATGTGAACCAAGGTTTCCAGTTTTGTGTACATTCCCTCATTTCCTACACACTGCACAGCATATTTATGCATTGTGTTTATGTTTATGTGAACTTTTATGGATGTATCATGAAGTAGCCCTGATCTGATTTTCACCTCAAAACAGCTTATTCCAGTCTGAGAACATATCCAATCATAGGAATTATCTTCCCAAACCCCAACTACACCAACAACTTACCATCCCACCACCTGGGGACAAAAGTGGTTTCCCATCAACAATAGATGTAATATATCAAACATAAAAAAGGACTTGCTCCTTTTGTACTGTTTAGAGGCATGGCTTAGGTGTTAAGAGGTGGGGTGGATGGGCACTCATCAGGCAATTTCAAAAAAGATGACTTTTAAGCACTTCAAAAAAAGTCATCTTTTTTGTCATCCCCTATGACATTTTC
>WURT03665421.1:0-17795 GCA_009936505.3 Holothuria glaberrima | reverse complement strand
TTTCTAGTGTCCTGTTTATACTGCATCATGTATTGTTTCTGTGTTAATTATGTATATGTATGTATGCATGTATGTATAGACAAAATAAATAAATGAAAATGAAAATGTTGTACGGAGAGGGCTATATAGCCAAGTCACCCTGTCTCAGTAAGAGAGTGATCACATTTTGTCAAAAGGTGCAGTTTGTTTCGTAAAAAAAGCAAAGACGGTAATTTGAGGACAAAAATGACACCAAAAATTATTTCGCAATCTACCATTTTAAATTGAGTAAATAGGCCATTTAATAAGCATCTCACCTCAGGAATGTCCTGTAAAGATCTGGGTTGGACCATTTGGGCGGAGTTTGCAAGATCTGTAACATATATTTTTAAAATGTTAGACTTTAGGAACTCTTTAAGTTTGTGTAACCATTCATGTATTGAACTCTATGTCAGTGTGGTAACAATATAACTTCATTATATCTATGAAAATATTTTTTAAAGGTCTCAGTTGGAAACACTTCCTTGTCCTAGTTTAGCTGGGAAACAGTTTTGGCCAATTCCTATGTCGATAACTTCCAATTTTAACGAATTTCCAGTAAAAGCGTACTGTCCTAAATGGAGTCAGAGTCCAAGTCCGACCTCGGCGTTTTAACCCTGGACTTTATAAGCTGCAATGTATGACCTGGATCTGGATCTCTGGCATGAATATCAAGAAGTATATACGTATGAACAGTGGCGTAGCCAGTGGGGGCATGGGGCAGAGTGCTCCCTGAAAAAAATTGAGAGGGAAAATCGGGAAGAGGAAGGAGAAAAAAAAAGAAAAAGAAGGAGTAGGGAAAGAGGAAATTCAGAGAGAAGACGAGGAAAAAAGAAGTAGGAATAGAAAAGGGGAAGCAAAATAAATACACCTGAGGCAGCTACTCCTAGTACCCGGCCTCTCCCGGGATAGGGATAGTCTAAGGTGTGTTTTCGACCAAATGATAGATCTGCTGTAATTATTTCCTATCACAAATGATTCTGAAACTATCAGATTTTTTTAATATCCTTCATAAAAGATAAAAATTTTCGAGCTATCCAAACCCATACCTTACCTCAATTTGCTTTTTTGATCAACTTTTTCCGATCGCAACTCTCAGAGAAGTACAACAGCAAAAGTTAGAAGCTGTTAAAAAAATTTCCAAGTAAAATACCGGCTTTTTAGGTAGCTTATAGATTTATTGGGGAATTAAAAGTGTCTCGATGTGGAGTCTGAGTGCAGGTTTTGTTAAGGGAATCTTACTTCAAATCGTCAAGGTTTGCACTCTAGCTAATGACCATTATTAAGGAAATCATACGTGCATCTATTCTGATCACAAACACTTTTCCTAAAACAAAAGGTGCATCTCCAACCTCTGTAGGGACCTAGCATCAGTCAGGATCTTTCAGTCTAATTTGTAGCATTAGTGTTGAAGGAGTTGAAAGTACTTATTTTCCGGTACACGTTTTTCAAAATTTTTACCTTGTGCTTCGTGCACAGCCATTATGGGTATAGATGGTGATTGTTGTTACACTTATAACGAAAAACATTAATTCTGAAACGCGCTTGTAAGTCTTTCACCGCTGAGGCCTATTGCTATTCGTATCAGGGAGGTCTCATATCACCTCCCTACACCTATACTCCCTCCCTCCTATCCCCCATTGTTGGAATCTGTTCGTCTGGATTTTCGTTCAAGATTGGTAAAAATAGATCATTGTAAAGTGCTAGGCGTAATTCTCTATACTGTCTATACTATCATCTGAATGTCAGGTAATAAGAATCATGTCAGTGTCCTTTTTTATAAAATTGGTCATCCAGAGCTACCAGAAGTCCTATAGATATGGTATCTGCCAGCCTTAGATACCCTTTTATAATGCGCAATGAAGCAAAGGAAAATTTCTTGAAGTCCAAGAATGTTTTTTGTGGACTCCACGAACGTATTTTTGCGTAAACCCCCTCAAAAAAAGAAGGCAGTAAAGTAGCCAAAAGGGGGCTTCAGGTTTGCTGACAACATACTTTACTCTTAGACAACATACTCTCCTCTTCTACCTAACAAAAAATTAGAATTCACTTAATTATGGACACTTCTCAGTTCCCAAAATGTCCCAAAGACAGCACCATTTTGCATCTAAGCAAGGTTAAATTGACAAAAAAAATTAATTTTTCAAAGTGGAGGGGGACACCCCTCCCCTTAGACCTTTCCCCAGGACGGCACCTTTATGTAGTGACAAGGGAAGAATCCTGACAGCTGCATACAATCTTTTCTTCTTTTCAGAATGTAAAAAAGAATTAACATTATATGTGACAAAAATAGTACTTCAAATTTATAGATCAACCAAACATTGAAATACGCTTTTCTTATGTCAGTAAAATTCATTTATAAATATTTAGTGAAGTTGTGCTACAAAGTGCTCGCGATATGCGAAGATGGTATCGCGAGGACACACTTACTTTTAATGGTATTCACTGCCCAGTATAATATTTTATGGAAATGCAACATACGGTAACTATATCTTCCAGGTTCACTAACGTCCAACCAAATCATATAGATATTTACCAAATACAACTAAGGGCAACATTTCTGGGAGTATAAACTGATAAAGGTTCTACAGTTCTCCAACATTTTTATTGCAAGAGTTACCTTTGAGGTTTTTAGGTATAACCGCAATTAATGTTAATATGTTACAGTTGCTATTTAAGTACACTGTAAGCATACTACATGTCTAAATCACTCTACTATTTAGGGAAACGATGAACTGTATTTTAGCTGCCCCATATTTTATTTCAGGTAACGAGAATTAATTCCTAACAAAATAATATGTTAGTTTGAAACATTTGAGACTGCCGTTAGTTTTCATTATTTGTTTTTTTTACAATCAAAGTTTGAACTTCTCAATAGTGGAAGATATCTGTCTGTTTGGCTTGCAACCTGTACAAATGCCTAAAAATGTGATCTAGTAATTAGAAGATTAACTGTATAACCCAACTTGTTACGATAACTTATCTCACTTGAGGTAACTTGCTACCTGGACTTTTTTAAGTTTAGTCAACTGAGTTTCTCTTAATAATGAGATGTTTAATCGGAGGCACTCAGTTGCCTGGACTTAAAAAGGTCCAGGCAGCAAGTTACCTCAAGTCAGATCAGTTATACCAACAAATTGGGTTTTACAGTGAACTGCAAAGAGAGCAATGGGAACCGATGTGAAAGAAAGATGTTAATTATTCTTACAATAAAAACGTAGCACCGTTACTGGTTATCTCTACCCTCAACTGTCATATCTTTATAATGTATGCAACACCTTACACGTATGTACAAACTGTTTAATATTTTTAATGTAATATTTCACCACAAAAATTATGTCGCTCCAATTTTTGCCACAGATGTGCTGATGGGTGACCATAAACTACAACTACATGTTGAGATGAAACTAAATGCTATTTAAGGTACTGATCTTCTTCAAGACCTAAAAGGTCTTAATTTTTCCAGATTTCCTAGTTTCTAGGACATTTGTACTTGTTGGTTTTTTATGACTAGTTTTTGTCATTCCTCGCTAGTTGTCCACACTCTCTGGCGATTTCTATGATGAAATGGCTTTACGTCATAAATTCAATAACTGAATTTTTAGTAGCAATGGATTCCAATAAAAGTTCTGTACAGTTCCTAGTTTTTACAAAATTGCTACAAAAGTACACTCAGGTGTAGATGCAGGCATCAGCTTCCTTTGTTACTCGGAGTTATGTTACATCACTACGATTCTGTGTTTTGCTATTTTGCTTGAAAGCGGTACCTTAATTGTGAGCGACGTATGACATGTCTTCCAACCGCTGATTGTTTCCCTCAGCCACATCTTTCGAAGAAAATCTATAAGTATAACACTGAGTATACTTTTGTGGATTGCTGTTATTGTGCGGAATCAAAACCTATGAAGTTAAAAATGCTTTTAAGAACAAAAATTTGTTTACAAATTTGAAGGAAGGCAGTGTGTACCATCCCGTGTATTCCTGGAATAAATGTAAGAAACTTTAAGTAATAGTAATTAAAGTCTAGAACTGAGATATCAACACAGAAATTTCCTTCAATGATTGTTCAGGATTAATAAAAACTAATATGGTGCCATAACTAGTGAAAAAGTAACCTGCTTACAAATGACCATGAACTTTTATTTCAAGACTACTTGTAAAAAATCTTTTAATAAAATTAGTGCCCTGTATAAGGGTTTCGAATGGGAAAAAATGAAAAGAATTTTCAATAAACGTTCAATTAAAAGGGTGAAATGCATTCCTTTGCAGTGAATCAGACTAAGTAAAATTTTGTCACCGTAAGAAGAAAATGATCAGTAGGACAGTTGTTTTTTCGCTTTTATTCAAGGACCGTTTCGAAAGAATATGGCCTATTTGGGACGACGTTAATTTTTCCCAAGAATTTGCCCTCTCACAGATGAGCTCGTGAAGTGTATTCAAAAAAGGGTTTTAAAAGTGTCAATTGATCCACACCAACGTGTAACTTGTAATACGCACACACTTACAAGGAAATAACGCTATATTGCCTTGGCGGATACAGTGACGTGGTTAACCGAACATAATTGGTCGTTTAGGTCGGAGCGTTTGTTGATTTAAAAAAATATTACCCGCAAAATTAATTAGAAGAGTCAATCCACTGAATGAATTACAGTTGTTGGCAAAACACCACTCGAAGTTTATGCATTTGTGCATTCAAGTTACACTGCCGGTATAAGTGTACGTACATGTAGCATAGCACAGTCAAAAGGGCTTAATTGTAGAGTAAAGCGTGTTGAACAGTTTAATATATATATGTACATACATATATATATACATATATATATATATACATATGTAGGGCGAAGGTTTAAACAGTATTAGTTTCGATCCAAATTTAAACCAATCCGAACACATGGAGTAGCCCTTTTCAAAGAAGAAAAGGTTGAAAGAAAAAAACCTGCTCGTGATCTTCAGACGAGACAACAGGTTACAAATACTTCGCTTGACTCAATTTTCCCTCCTTGTCGCTATGGTAGTCCCGAAGCGGGAATGAATATATAACAGGTAGAGCAGGATAGCTAAACGGTTACTGACGCTGCGCGGAAAGAGCTAACGGTACGTCCAAATCCTCTTTGCGGTACTCTGGTATTTCCTTTCAACCTTTCCTTCTTTGATAAGGGCTATGCCATTCCTTCTTTGATAAGGGTTATGCCATATCTTAGGACTGGTTTAAATTTGGAACGAAACTATTACTATTTAGACTTTCGAATATATATATAAATATATATCTATATGAAACAATAAATAACTCGGTGTAAAAAAGACCAGCTCCATATATATATATACATTAAAAATAAATACATACGTTTATAGCCTACATACATTTGGGGATTTTCTCGGCTAAGAAAATATCTCGTACAATCTTCTTTATTGATCCAAAATACAAATATTATTAAAACTTAAATGTGCACTACCAGGTTACAAGCCAAAAATGTATAATTTTCATTGTCTTTAATACGTTCTATTCGCTAATGAATATTAGATGGCCATTTCATTCTTATTTTATGGTGGACTCTGGCCAGCATTAAAAGTGCGACCATCTGCACGCATGTTAACAGCATCAAAATTGCGTGAACGGCCCTTGCAGCATATAAATTTCATTTATGTGTGCTTGAAATTAGTTAAACAACCTATTTGCATTAAAATGATAGCTGGTAGTACAGTTTACATAAAAATTGGACTCTGTACTTAAAGTGTTGATACAGTAGTTAAGGATATATCGTCATAATTAGCTAGTGGTAGAAGATGTGTTAATTGAATAAAGAGGGTCTTTACCCACGTATGAAATGGGCTTAACAAAGATGTGGAATGTAAGAACGCGTTTGAGGCATTTTTAGAAGTGCTATGTTACCATGGAAAGCAACGAAGAAATTCTTGGTATCGTAGTGCACTTGCACAGATGTTAAATACTCAAGGAACCGCAAAGAGCCTAGCCTTCATCCTAGGTTTACTGTAATACATTTAATAGTGTCCTACAAGAGGTACAATAGAAAATGAGACCATTGCTTTGGCTTCCAACACATTAAATTACGTAAGCTGTAAAAACACGTTCGTTTCCTTTGTAATTACAAAGTCCAAGTGTGAAACATAAAATGAATCTAACACCACAAAGGCAATATTTTCTAAAGTAATTGACCCAGTGCACAGTTCAATGAGTTTACTAAAAGTGCTTAACGATATATTGTACTTATATTAAAAGTCATGATCATGTTTTAAAGAAAAAGCGTTTAATCTATTCATGCATACCCAAAAAACAAAACGTCCAGTCTCGTTCCTAAATACTAAATGTAACCGAATTGTTCATGATTGTCCAACTTGTTTACCTGTTTAACTCCTATAAGCAACGGATGAAGTTGGAAAGGAGTTTGTCAATTTCGTTGCTTAATTCTAAAATGCACTTTAAATAAAATTCTTGGTGAATAACATATTTTTATATGAACTTTCACTCTTTACCATATAAGTTGTCCAACTTGTTTATTTTGTTTTTAACGCCTATAAGCAAGAGATGAATTTGAAAGGAACTTATGTATTATAAGCAGCCTTCCATTTTCTGCTCCATATAACCTATCTGTCGAAACGGTCTTTTAGTTCAATTTGTTAGAACCTTTTCGGTTTGACAATGTTGCATAGTGAATGCCAAGCTACAGAGTAATAAAAGAAACAGTCTTTGTTATAGGCAATATATAGAACCGGAACGCAAGTTTCATGATATATTGCCGAAAAAATAGTCCTCACAAGGGTTCCTTCATTCTGTATGTCAAACATTACGCAGGTTGTTCATCATTCCTACCTTGAAATATTGTTATTATAAGGCTTTCAGTGTTTGACCTCTGGTGCCCTTAAATGACTTCTGACCTTCACCAAAATAATAGCAACCTTACTCTTAATATGAGAAATCTGTATCTAAAGTATGGTACGGTAAGTAACACAAGAAAAAAGTTGAAAAAGAAAAGCTGAAGAAGAAAGTGTCTTGAATATGGGATTCGAGTCCAGGCACGGTAGAGTGAAAACCGAACACTTTTCCACTGCACCATCAACATACTCGTTTAACATGTAGCCAAATTATCATGTTTTGTCACAACATCTTTCATAAGGGTCCATACGTAGGTAACTGAATAAAAAATACTAATTAATAAACCGGAGTTATGCTTTAGGAAACATATATGTTGTTGTGTATACTCTTGTTTTTGGAAGGGTACAAAAATTCAGGCCTCTCTTTTGATGATCACGGAACGACACAATTTGAAAATAACGTCCACAGTTTACGACATTTTCGTAGGCTCACCTTTGTCGACCTCAGAGGACCTTTGAGCTCCAACTAAATCCAAAGGATTCTCTCTCTAAATGTTATACAAAGTATGAAAATTACCCATCACCCCTGTCTTAAAGTATCGTGCTTTTTCAAGGTTTTCGCTTTTTCACCTTTGATGGCCTCAAATTACCTCTGATCTCCACCGAAAGCAATAGCGTTTTTCTTTTCAAAAAGATGGTTTATATGCCAGTTATGAAAAGGGTTCATCAGTCTTATCTTGAGATATCGTGCTTTCAAGCAATTTTCACTGATCTCGTAATTTTACCTGCCTAAAACATTATGGTTTATTTTTTGATTATAAGACATCTACATGCCAAGTATGAAAACAATATCCATACTTTCTACCTTGATGTATCATGTTTACAAGCTTTTCACTTTTAACGTCTGGTGACCTAACATGACCTCTGACCTCCACCAAAAGCTATAGCGATCTTTTGCTTAATATGATAAATCTATGTACTAAGTATGAGAAGAATCCATCATTGCTATCTTCAGATACACCGCTTACTAGCTAAAAGCGTCACAAGCGGCCACACACATATACACACGCTAACATATATACAAACACACAGACATACACACATAAATACACTCTCGCGTGATTGCAAAGATTGCTTTGCCTTCGGTAAGGAATCAAAATATTAGTGGGCTTTGAAATCGCCGATATACATTTTGTACCAGAAACCTTCCACAAAGGCTAGTAAAGTATGGTACATTTTTGCAAATACTTGCAAAGGGACCACATCAAATGTGAATACTCAATACACAGAAGTGTTATAATAAACCTTTAAATGGATATCTTTCAAATTTACTTGCAAATGTGCATCAAGATTGATCGCATATTTTTATGTACTATGTTTATCAAACTAGGTTGGAATATGCAAGGATAAAGGAACTATACAGCGAGAACTACTATTTTTAAATTTCTTGGCATACTGTACAATAGGATACAATGGCATGTTCAAATAAGATTATGAAAATAAGAGTACATGAAAAACCTAAGCCTAAGCAAGTTAAAGTGTTAGGACCAGCGTCAACACAACGAGCAGATGTGGAAGCGATCATCGTCATCAATTCACCACTTCATGGAAGTTATTGAAGATCAACCAGCTTGTAAGTTTGTGAATATATTCAGTGAGAAAGAAAACTTGACCCCAGGCTATTTTTTAATATGAAATAATTTGAAGTTAGACAAACTGGTCAATTGAACTTTACATTGGACATAGCTTGGCGAGGTAAAGCAGGATTCTTATTCTATCCCTTAAAGTGCAACGATTCTCTACCCATTTGCAAAGGGATCACTTCAAAAGTGACTGTTCACTGTACAGAATTGAGAAGTGTAACATTAAATAAACTTAGTAAGCTTAGACATGGGCCCAGATCCTGGTGGGGACAGCGGGACGCGACCCCACCAACTTTTTCAGTAGTGGAGACATGATAAACCGTGTCCTCACCAATTTGTCTTGACCAAACGCTGCATTTCGAATTCCTCTGTATTGAATTTTGGCACAGTTTGATCCAGCAGCGTGCAAATGACATGCCATATATAAAAGAATAGAATTATGACTATTGACACTGTAAGGCATGACTTCTCCGCTGAAGTATTAACACATTCGATCATGTGAAACATAATCTATACACGAGACTGGTATATTGTGGTTAGCAAAACGGACGGAGGGCGAACAAAACAATCGTTCACAACTCACACTGTGTGTTGGCATTTTGACTTAGCTTCAAGTCCTGCAGTGTTTCCACTTTCAGTTTACTTACCTGGAGTTTTGGTCAATTTCGGGAGATATTTTGAAAAATAAAATTTTGGAAACCGGAATCATATGAAGCTGACATACTTGAAAATAGATAAGAGATATGAATAAGATATAAACGACTTGAAACCTGTTTTGGGAAATGGTCAGCAGAGTTCAGGGGAGATGATGATCATTTTGAGATGTGAAAAGTGTAAAATTGGTTCCAGGACATTCTGTGAAACGAATCTTTGACTGATATTATATTTATCCAAAGTTGTTAACTATGGGACGGAAATCTCATTTGCGGCAGTCCATAATTGTCTTCTGGGAGAGGACCCAGACCCATCGTATACAAAAGTCTACTTGGATTACTTGTCTCTTGATTTTTTCTGCAGACTCCCATGTATTTCTCCAAACTAAATTTCTAAGCCATGAGATCTTAAAATGAAGGACGTTTGGGAGCATCATTGCGTTTGGGAAGTTGTAATTTCCAGCCATCTGGGAGGTATATTTGCCAAAAAATTTCTTGTACGCTACGCGCGAACCCATGGTCGCGCTCCTCTTAGGTGTCAGGGAACGGACACGCGTCCCCACCATTATCCGAGACGGATCTGCACCCATGAGCTTAGAGATCTGTACTTAAACGACTTGATCAATCAATGGTTAATTTATTTTTTTTCCGGTCAATTGTATTATCGTAAGTTCGACGCGTCATCTTTAATGTTTTGAAGAAGAAAGTTGAACAACCTTCACCATTTGAAATAGTTCCTTGTTGATATAAACACATGTATTGTAAAAACGAAAGTTAAAAGTAGTTTCATTTTTGTTTGTCATCAAAGAAACAGGACTTTCAAAAAAGTCTCGGCGTAGACCTGCCATCCACTTGGGGCTAAAACGGCTCCAATTATTTATCTAAAACTACTTCCGTGATTGTAAATTTATAGAATCTTGAGTGTGTTTGACTAGTTCTCATGGTTATGAAATTCACGCCAGTAAACCATAGCTTACTAAAATGTTGATCTAAACATGTCTATTGCTTGCACGATTCCCTGTCAAATAGCCAGGAGAGGTTTTTCCTTTTTTTTTGGGGGGGGGCGATCTTTCATCGGTAAACTTCCCTACTCTGAACAGTTCCCAATTTTCCTTTGGAGAGAGTTGTCGAGGGATGGGGAAAATGTCATGGTCGGATATTTCCTGGTGGGAAATTTTACGGTTGGGAATTATTTATGGCAGTCGTCTTGAGGAAAAAAAGGTGACATAGTTATTTTCTGCTTTCTATAGTTTAATTGTTGTTGTGTCTGCATTCCAGTGTATACTGAACAAAGTAAGGTATATTGCTGTTAAGCAAAAATGGCAAGCAAGCAAGCAAGCAAGCAAGGAAACCAAAGTCGGCAAGAGCACTTCATTCGTTTTGCTCACTGGCTGATATTGTATTCAAACATATGCCACGTAGGAGAAAGGCAGGATTGCTTGGAAAAAACCAAAGTTAAAATGAGGGGGGGGGGCATTCTAACCGAAACACTTGCCAGACTCATTGGTTCAAAGTAGGCCAAACCCCTCTGCCACCCTGGGACCCTTGCGAATATCACTGGTGGATTAGGCGTATCATAGCCTACAGCAATTTTTAGAGTCCATTCGGTTGTATGCCTTAGGGTGAAACCAAACCAAATGTTACCCCGGAAGGACTTCTACTTCCCTAACGATCTATCCCTTGGAGGGATACTAGAACTAATGGAGTTAGCATTTGGACAATTCCTGTAAATACACTCTTTGAAATCTAATCCTACAATAAAAGGAAACAAACCCCTGACTTGCAAATCGAAAGTACACAAATCCACATTTCTGTTCAGTGGTGCGTTTAGAGGCTCTTCAGAATTGTTAGAAAAATCTTGAACACAAGCAAAGGGCGAGAATTATCCAGGACGAAAAATAGCAAGCAAATATCCTGCTCAATGTAATCGGTGAACCATGAATTTGTAAAGTATAGATAGATCCTATGCAAACTGCAAAGCAAGTGACAGCACAAATACAAGTCAACTACTGTATACTGCATGTGATGACTTAGATTCTCTGAAGGAAAATGTGACTGAATTATCAAGCAGTGAAGCAGTGCTGCAGTTATTTTCATCTACTTTCCAATTGGTTATTATATTTGTATTATTTAGCTCAGCCTCCGTTTGAGCATAATATAGCTTCCTTACATCAACATTTCATAAAATCTTCACGAAACTTTATATCAAATCTGCCTTTAATAAAGGAACTAGGACATCAGTACTCTCTAATATTCACAGAAACAAGTTTCCATACATGCTTTTGATGACAACCTTGGATAGATATGATGTCACGTCGGGCCATTTACGACTCATACATTAGTATCTTTTCACAGTAAATGAGACCACACTATGTGCTTTACTTTGTAGTAATATTGGGTGTTATGTTTTACCAGAAAAGTAAATGATATCCAGGTGAAAATTCCAGTCTACAGGGTAACTGGTGTGTCGGGTTTTGTTGGGTTCTAACTAGTTTTAACTGGATTTGTCAGGACCAGGATCTGTTAAAACCCGACACCAAATACCCGCTTCTTGACTGGAATTTTCAACTGGTTTTAACAGGTTGTCAGGTATCTGTTAAAACCTGACACCAAATACCTGATCTAGACTGGAATTTTATGCAGTTCACAAATTTTCCACCCACTGTTAATACCCACTGCATAACATTATTATATCAAGGAGGTATGCTAGTGCTCTTTCATATCCCTAGTTCATCTTTAAGAAGACAAACTTTCAATCTCACGCTTACAATCAGATAGTAAACTTTAAAGATGTAACTGTCATTTGGCTTGACTTGCAAATAGAATTTG
Organism: Holothuria glaberrima; assembly: GCA_009936505.3. Taxonomy (NCBI): domain Eukaryota; kingdom Metazoa; phylum Echinodermata; class Holothuroidea; order Aspidochirotida; family Holothuriidae; genus Holothuria; species Holothuria glaberrima. Next base: position 5,821 of record WURT03665421.1, on the reverse strand, counting down.
ATATTGTAACATTTAAATGTCAAGAAGTTACGGGTTTGTGGTTATTGCCAGCCAATACATTGTTACTGAATGAGTTCTATGGTCAAATTCATGTAAAATTACTAAAATATCCATCTCTATGAGTCAATAAAAGTCTTTTGATGACAAATTGGTATCTGGAGTAAAAAACAAAAGAACAGGAACAACTTTTCAGGAGGTAAGTATGGCTTAGATATATATCTTATATCTGTTTGGAACGTCGGAATGAAATGCACTCTCTCATTATGGGTATGGTTGAAGCTTAATGTAAGCCTCATTAAAGAATATTCTAGTGCCCACTTAAAGTGAAAGAAACAGCAAGGAAGGTAAATAGAACTTGTTTGGCCTGTCCACAACAGATGGATATTGTCTATTGATTTCTGAAATAATAGACCTATGTGGTGCCTGCTTTCTACAATACATGATCGGTAGTGGAATAGGATACAGTAAAAACGTGCAACCATTAAGTGCAGCTGTTCACTACAGGCAATTTGTGAACTGATGAACACCTGCATTAATTGTGGGTGTTGACTTTATGTCATATGGGACTTAAAGTGCTGTACATGAAGTTCATAACTTAAGTATAGTAAGTGTACATCAATGTGCATACATTTTTATGTGATCAGATAAAACTGTAACATAACTTTTTTACACCTTGCTTCATAATCTTAAAACTTTAACCTCCACTTTGTTCGATATAGTCTAGTGTTAACTTTAACCTTTACACGTAGTCTGCCGCAGCTTAGGCCCTTTATAATACTAAATTTGGTCTGAACATGCCAGAGAAATCTCTGTACTCAATTGTTAACGTTTTCCATTGCCTTATAACTAGTGTAGCTGTGCACAACTGTGGTTTTGTATATCAAGTAATGTCTAACTTTGAATTAATACAAAATTTGCCTTTATATCTTCGTCTTAATAAAAGTTATTCTCGCAGTCTTTTTCGCTTTGATCAGCTAAATATCAAGGGCTGCAATGTGTCATAATATTTATGTCCAGATTTGAGTAGCCACGTATCTGCAGATATCTGGCACAACGTAGCAATTTGATACAAAAGGAAGGATATGACAGTTTCATTGCAAACGCATCTGTTCATGAAAAGACTAAGGATATCGATTGTATTTGGTCATGGACCATACCGAAGACGTGAAATATAATGACATGGCATAATGACATAGCAAATAACAGAATATGAACACCTAAGAGCGTCCACAACTTCTGAGAAGTGTGCGTGGGCGGGGGAGGGGGTAATTCCCAACACTTTAAAGTGCGAGGGTAATATCCCCCGTCCCCCACCTGGCCTGTTGACGGTCATACCGACAGTGATTTTCAAGATTGCAGAAAAGTTGTTTTTTTTTTCTCATAATAAGAACATATTGAAAGTTAATGAAAATACTTTGTTTGAATGAATGTAATGGGTTGGATATTTCTCGCATTGATGTTAATTACCCATGATGCTATAAAAGAGGTTTCAGTTAGTAATAACTGTCACAACATATTAGTGAAATGATATTCAGTCTTGAATTATTACGAGAAACAGTTGATAAATGGGACTTCAAATAGCAACTGAATTCCATAAACAGCAGATGAAGACCACTTTTTACCATTTGACAAAAAATTCATTTTGCTGAAACAAATATATTAATAATGAGTATGAATTATATATATTTCAAGGTGTAACCACTGCTTATTAAAAGAAAGGCAAATTTCTGAAGAGATTTAAAAAGGGTCTACTGTGTCTAATACTATGACCGGATTTCCAGGGACGGAGTGTAACGTCTGGTATCAGGAGATAAACCCTTCATATACCAGTTCCTGGGATTTTCCTTTTTGGTAGGATCTACGGTACTTTTTCCATGATCGTGAGAAAAATTTGGTCACGGGAGCGGCTATTTTGTCTATTGTATCCACAATTCCATGTGTTATTTGTGTACATTGTCAGTCGCGAATGGGTTTTTAAACGCCCTGCAAAATTTCACGGTCTTATGTTATATTTAATGTTTATTCGGTAGGTGTATTGTCATAGCCGCAGAAAAGTCACGTCCTAATCAGTGGTTCACCACGCCGTTCCTGATAAAAACGCATATTTTTATGAGGGGTTTTCGTTCTTGTTAAGCCTTATCTGAATTAGGCTAGCAAACGTTTACAATCTGTCGCAGAAGATTTCTTCTATTTAGGGGGAATTTTGGTTTTCTCCCAAAACGGGAGAATCTCCCGGACTGTAAACTAATGAAATACAGAGGAGTATAGATCGTTGTTTGCATTGTAATTTAAAGACAGGCAGTCATCACTCCAAGTACATTTTTGTTGTAGGGCTTTCAAAATTCTCTGTTGTTTACTGCTTTTTGATTGGCATCAAAGTTTGAAAATACAAATCATGCAGAGTTACTAACATTCCACACAACGCAGAGTGTTTGGATAACACGTATATATATATATATATACATATATATATATACATATATATATATATATGTAGTTGCATGCAAACCAAGACTTAAGCAAAATATAGGTTTGTGTCTGCACAAGGAGGAACTTTATACAGCTGGAGAGGAGCAAAGAGTTGCTTAGTTGGGAGGACTGGAACTGTCTGAGACGACGAGAATTGTCCTTTAAGCAATGTGGACTCTTATTACCTGAAAAGTTCCCCTATCCGCCGGAAATGTCTGTGGTTTTTTCGATTTTTCTGTTTTCATTTTCCTTTAAAAATAACCTGTGTATCTCTTAGCGCTAAACGTGACTAGAGTTGTAGCTCATATGCATAATGCATACTCTGATTTAGGCACATTTAATGTACAAGGGCTTTGTTTTCTAGTGAGTATTGTTGTTTAACACTCTTACTCATCATGCACAAAATGTTGAAGTTAAGCATTAGCCAGTAACTAATTAAGCAAAACTAATACAACTCGATCACTTGAACACCCGTACCCCATGTAAAATGCTGATTCTTACATGTACAAATAAATGTTAAGCGTAACTTTGTGTTTTCTCCACTTTCTCTTACATTAAACCTAATTGTAGATTCAATTCAACCCTTTCATTACACAAAGGAATGATTCCGTGATACAAAATTTTAAATATTCAAAAAGTCAACTTTAAAGGAGAGCAAAAGCTTTTCCTAAACACTTTATCCAAATTCAAACAAAATATTCGGAAATGAAGATAGCCGGGTTTTTGCGAGAATATCAACCACTTTGAAACACTAAGGAACAATATCCTGTTTATTGTTACCTACGTACCTTCAAAAAATCATGTTTCCAGTGAATACAATGTGACATTTTCATTAAGAGGGAAATATATTCCAGTTAACTTTTAAGACACAAAAACGAATGATTCGTTAAGAAGCCTAGAAGTTATCGACCTTTGAGTTAGAAGATCACTTTCACACAAGAATAGTGAATGGTGGAAAATTAGCTTAGTTGTTAGACCAGATTTACTGGGTTGATTTCGTCATGTACTTGCACGTTTGTTTATGGACGTATTTAACCAGCCTTTAGTGCACCAAATGTTGGTTTAGCAAAGCTCCAAACTTAATAAAACATTCCTCAGAAGTTCCAGTGAATTGCCAATTATAATGTGAACTGGGCAAATATGTAAATAAAAGATCAAAAAGCAGTCATGCCTAGTTACCAAAATTCACAATTTACCTAAGGCAACCCAAACTAGAGCGTTTATTTGTACAAAATAAGCAAAATAATGTTCGCAGATTTAAATGTCATGTAATAGTGATCTTACGTCAAAGGTCTCTTAAGGCCTGTGCATGATGCAAAACATTACAGGAACATTTAGACACTTTACAGACTTGTTAGTTCGGTTACAGCCTACACTGTTTTTTGAGTAATTGGAGACTTCCAAATTTTAAAGGATAAAAGTTACGTACTTTCCCATCGAAAGAAAAATCTACACCTTTCATTGAGCAGCCAACCTTTCTAGTTCAAAAGATCCAGAAAGAGCCTAAATGATAAATGGATTCAAATTGGTATAGTCATTTGCTCTGAAAATTTTGTTTCAAGTTCTGTCTCTCCATATGTATGTTTATCAACAGTTGTTATACGTATGCCTCCTACATACCGGTACTTTCATATTCATTCCCGCCATTGGATTATACAGACACACAATGCTACGTTACAGTACATTTAAGGAAAACACTTTGAGTTACTGCTGATTAGATGCAACATTGCGCAATTAGGTATTATAACCTTTCAGGCATTCATGGTTGCACAAATTACTGCTCCATAAGTCCAAAGGTTCATGAAGACCATGCAACTAATTCTTTCTTTCTTGAAAAAGTCCAAAGGTTGGTAAAGATTACGTTGCCTATTTACCCAATCAAAGTTTGCAAAGTCCTGTGACAGGAAGCCTTAAATACATTCCGGGTTATGCTTTACACAGACACCTTCCTGTCTCATAATCAGAGGAAGGAATAAACGAAACCGGCAACGGTTTACACCTAGCACATTATACTCGCATTAATCTTTTGTAGAATTTGCATGTACTACGTATACATCAAATGGCAAATATAGCAGTGCATCAATGATTTGAATAAATTGTGTCATTGCGACAGCACGCTACTAAAGTAAGTCATGTGCGTCAATGAGTTTACAAATATAATTCATGTTGTAGTTATTTATCTGTGTCAACATAACGGTCTTTTATTGTCAATAATGTAGGACTACAGCAAGAAGGGGTTGTGTCTCATGCATGGATCTTTATTCCCGTCGTCTCGTTTTGGTCGTTTCATCTACTGCTGTTCTGACAGCATACGAAAATGGGATGAACAATAATCTTCGAGAATCCCTTCTACTGGAGAACAATGTTTGTTGAAATCAAATCGGAAAATTTATTCAGGTTTCTGCTGTGTTACTGAGTTCAAAACGCTCTTTCAACGCTTAAACTATGCCTGATTAGATAACAATGTTTCTGTTTCACGGTCAGAATTTCCATCTATCCATAATTGGTAACTTGAACAGGGTTGTGATTTCTATTATCTCTAAATGTAAACATACTCTGCTAAACCCACGGTTCTATGATAAATACGTCAACACAGATGTTCAATATCACCAAATAATTACCAGCAGTATTTTTCATTTTCAGTATTACTTCATACACGTGGCGTATGATAGTGTTATGCACATATCATAGTCCGATCTTTCCCTTCTCCTTCATAGGGAATAATTTGATGTACCTCTCAACGACCATTACATGTGATACAATGCTTCAAAGTTAACTTGGCATATGTCGCATACGTTATACCTGTATATTCGAATGAAACGTTTGATATCATCTCGAAGTCTCTGGAATGATGTAATGTTAGTAACTAGCCTCGTAACGGTGCCTTGACATAATCACACACATGCCAATAGTCGACAACTGTCTACCACGTAATGAGTTTACTACTTTGTATCATAAAGTCCTTTAGGAGTTTATTTCGTTTTGTTTATTCGCTACTATTAAAGGGTCTAGCGGTAATTCAACAATTAAAAGAAAGCTCAAGAGGAATTTTAATGAACCTAAAAGTAAATGGATCACATCTTTGACGTTATCTTGTTCCCTCGGGCATTACCGAAAACGATACAGTCGCCCCATTTGTTATAGGGGAAGCATCTTTCGATGAACAAACTGCACTTTGTTTTCATCTTTGTGTTGGCGGAAACCTTTTTCTACCCTACTCTGTGATGAGGGTTGTCTTTCATTAACAAGACCACGATTGGTGAGAACTTCGACGACATTAGAGAATCCGCTCCCTTGAAACTTGGACAAATTTATCCTGTCCTTGAAGACCTTGCTTGTTAAACAACTGACA
>WURT03665400.1:0-17796 GCA_009936505.3 Holothuria glaberrima | reverse complement strand
TCTCAGCCCTCATATCGCTGTTTTTCCACCGTTTCTTTTTTCAATTTTTTCAACCAATCTGTTCAGGTCATTTTCAGTTTTAACAACCGTTCTTTTCGTGCCTTTTTTCAATGTGTGCTTTCTCTACTTTGATTGTTGGTCAGTTGCATTTTTGCCACGTGATGAAGAGTTTACACTCGAAACGTCGTGGAATTTTCCGCAAACTTTTAGCACTTTTTACTACCTTTATCAACCTACACATTTCTATAGGGCTCCGCAGTATTTCCACCTTATATATATATATATATATTTAGATATTAACACGGGCATCGCACAAGGTATCTGCAGCAATGTTATCATCCTCTGTCCTTAACAAATTAGTCTAGTATATTTTTAATGTTTACCTAGAAAGATGTTGTTATTAAGCTTTTCTTAAGGTATTAAGCAGATGTTCTCTTCCTTGCATGACTTCTCGGTAAGAATTGGATTCAAATAAACGGTATGCTGTTTGCTTTTTTGCCTCTCCCCCAAGCTTGTTTTCCATCCACGTTTTTCATTGGAATTAAATTCACAGCCTTATGGATATTCATAAAAGATGAGCGTTCTTATCCCTGATTGGCCTTTCACAGTTTTGGTTGGGAAGTGAATTTCTTCAAACTATGCTCCCTGGCGTCGAGTTATAAGTGAAGGTGGAGTTATAAGTGAATTAGTTTGTTAGTTAGATGAGGTTTTACGGCCCAGTTTCTAACCAACTGGTTTAAGTCGAGCCGGCCACGGCCTTTTTTTCTAGTTGTGACTCACTGGCTTGTTTTCCCTACTCCATTGCTTATGCTGAGCACCAAGCACAAGTTATAAGTGAAAAACCCGAGTGAAAGCACGTTACCTGTCGGCTGGGTTACCTCGAAAATGAAAACCGCCAAATTCGATTCGGGCATAACCACTTGGTGTTGAAGGTCTTTGAATGATTTCACTCTTCGACGTCTGATGATCCCAAATGGCCTTTAACCTGCTTCCAGTTACCACAATTATCAAGGTCTGGATATGTGTTATAACCTATTCAACTTTTACAAAGAACGGTCAAAGAACCTACAGACAGTAGCCTTTTGTGCAATGTTGATTGACATGTAGGTAGGCAGTCAATCGGACACAAAGACAAACATTCAGACAGACAGACAGACAGACGGACATACATTCAGACAGACAGACAGATAGACAGACGGAAAGATAGACATATGCACTACCATGACTATAGCTCAACTTGTTTAGCTGAATCCTCCCCCTCCCCCTAAATACAATACTTTGAGATTTAAAGTACCCTCATTTCTTTCATGTTACTGATACCAGTTCATCTCACACTAACTAAAAAAGGAATAAACACACAAACGTTCAGACACACCAGATTTGGAAGTTATTGAAACTGATCAGGAAATGAAGAGACACGCAGACTGATGAGTGATGATGAAGCCAATGTTACTTTATAAAATAAAACCACAAAACCCACCAGAACTTTTGTAAAATATTACTCAGTATAAGGTTGCTCGCAAGATACTTATAGTTCCATAAATTATCTTTCAGAGGCTACTCACGTAGGTACACTACCAGTATGTAATGAAGTTTGACACAAGCAGGCAATCAAATACCTGAAATGAGTGTTAACTGTTCCATATCACACAAATCAAAGTTAGATTTTCTATTTCCAAAGTGTGGGTTACAGATTCTGTTGCCCTAAATATAATCTGGCCAAGACGGGAAACTGATCCATTGTAGCTTATCAACATTAAAATTTTATGTAAGCTAAAAACCCAGAGACCTATCTGAATGAACAATTATTTTCAACTTTTTTTCGTCAATACTGTTAATTGCTTGGTATGATAGTGTTTTCTTGTTCAGCCCTGAAAAAGAGTACTGAATACATTTTCCTCATATTTCCTCTAACACCCTGTACAAGTCCATGATTATGTTGGATGATGAAACCTCATTCAAAAGATGTGAACATGATTAGCTTGGTTCCAAACATGAAGAAATATGAATTTTAATAAAAGAAAAAAAAACACGCCAATGAATTGCCTCCTCCAATAACTTGAACAATGGGCAGCTCGAACATCCTCCAGCATTTTTTCAATGTGTGATAGCTGACATAGATGCTAACTGAATTTTGTACAATCTTTTCAAAATGCTATAAATGCTGTTTTCAGTTACTTGTTCAGTTTTAAGGAGCTTATTTTTTAACTTAGCCGTTATGTTTTAACTTCCTCATTACGTCTTTGCAGATTTGGTAGAAAAGTATTTGGAAAGTATTAGTACTTTAAAGCCTCTTGTATTGTAGTCTCGTGAGTGGATATTCTCAGGCTCACGAGGTTTTTCTGCATGTGCGCTTCCTTTCACCGTATACTTAGATGTTTTTATTATCAATTCCTGTTATAGATTTACATATATATGATGAGGTTAAGTGATAAAACAAACAAAACAACGTGCCACTGCTTTCTGTTATTGGCTTCACCATTTCATTTTTAAAAATGGGTGCACCATTTCTACAGCTGTTTGTTTTAAAGATAAAAGTATAATGAGAGGAATTACCCGCCAATCGTGTCGAAAAGTTTGGGGATTCAAATGAAAAAGTAATGAAATATTTGGATTTTATTGAAAAATCTGTCCTCCTTAAAGACCGGTTCATACTTCCAATTTCATGCGCGCGATAAAGCTATAAGAACTATATGAGTCATCCCTTGCTTTTCCAGACAAATAAAATACATAGCGAGAGTTGTAAAATGTTAAACTTAGCTTTATAGAGCTTCACTGGAGGACATGGACCGGCCTTAAAAGCAAAGCCAAGAAATATGTAGGGCTATTCATCGTCGGGGGATTACTTACATAAGAGTACCCATGAAGACTGCTCGAAACATTTCCCCAATAGGGGGCTATCATACCACTGCCTCTGCCTGGTACCAACCCTGTCTGCAGTTTTACGTTTAGCATTCGATACTTATTGTCGGTGGATTTGCGGTATAGGAAAAACATCAGTTGGCATCTCAAACTGAATATGCTACAGCCGATAATACAATTGAAGTCCGACTAAGTTTTGCGCACAGCGCATATCATGCTTTAGTTGCCAGAATGTTTGTATCAGAGATAGCAGGAATAAAAGTCTGGGTGCTGCATTCCAACACATAAGAAATTTCCCAATTGACTGATTCTGTTTCATTTAACAGAGGTGTAGAAACAGCCAGGGCACCCAGTACTTCGAAAATTAAGTATGCCATGCTGACTACATTTGATCTAGTGTCTACAAATATTCTGATGGTAGTAATCAATCAACAGATATTCAACACGATACGTTTTTTGGATAGTAAAATTACCACACCTAGCAATTTGATTTCTCGTTTTATAACTTCGCTACCAGTTTTGTCACAAATTGACGCTCCTCGTAATGAACCACTACATATAACTGTATACATTTCTCTACAGGATAAGACTGTGAACAGCACAGTACACGGGACCAACTGATTTATCTTGTCTAGAAACTGAACAAGGAATATATCGAACAGTGTGCTATACGTAGGCAACCTAGCACGACTTCAGGAGAGCGAAATTAGGAGGAATCAAGAAGGGACTTCAAAGTACAGAACATATTTTAAAATAAATGTCAGCATGTGTTATTTGCCATTCAGTGTCCAACTTTGCTACGTTTTCTCTTTTCGAATATGATTTCCCACAATGTGAAATAAATTCAGGGGTCCCACCGACAGGTAAATGGCCGCATTTGAGAATCACTACACTATAGACTTGTGTGTTCACCGGGATACTTGTTACCTAAAGCAATAAACTAGCTTTGTTTCTGGATAAGGAGAGGCTAAAGACAGTTGTGGGTGGGGCTAGCAGTTACCTAGTTGGGAGAGTTGGAACTGTTTGGGATGATGAGTACCTGTCTTTAAATAAACAAACATATTTCCTTTGAACCCCCCTACAATTATAACCCCTGCACGAAATTAGAATCAGACCCAGGGCCAAAGTGTACTTGGGGCGCCACTGATTCTGTATCCCCAAAATAGTTCTCTCCGTTACATGGACACACTTAGAAGGCTAGATATGTAGTTACGGGAACCATGACCACGGTTTACGGAAGGGATTAGTACTATGTGTTAATTTTCACTTCACTGTATGGTGTTCATGCGAGATATCACGAAGTATTGATCTAAAAAGGAATCACTTTACAACAGATCACTTGCTAAACAGAACTGCCTTGTTTCAAAGATTCAGACTGCAAGATTACTTACCCACTATGCCTAGTGCGGAATACAAGGCTTTAGTCTGAAAACTGATCACAACATCGGTTCAGATAGGCCCATTGAGAAAATGCACTTGGAAATCATAACACTAGGCCCAGCCACAGCCCACACAAAGATCCAATCACTCAGATGCCCGTTACCTGTCCAGGCTGCAACAATATCGCTACGTTATGGGTCAGGGCCTACAATACAAATCATTCTCTAACGTTACTACACTGACAAAGGGTAATGTAATGATAATCAGACTGTTGCCTAAGTTGTCAAAAAAATCCTTGTAGATCAATGACAGTCTCTGTATACAACGAGAGTAAGGCTAATACAAAGTGTATGGTATCCTATTTTACTCAGGATAACGATAAAAAAGGGCAAAATCACACATTTCTGTTGTTTTCTTTACAGGTGGATACCATGAAATTTAACACTGTTAGAATGTTTAGATAAATTCCCCCCGGTAAATGTGGTAATGCCCTGCTTCATAACTATTATATAACAAATCTGTGTGATTTAGCATATAAAAGAAATGCAAAAGCCATGTGTATTAATTTGCCCAAATGACATCAAAAACTTTCAACCATGCAGGGCTGAAGCCGGTAACATAAACGTATATCTTCAAAAGTGGGTGTTCCTTCCATGTGCAACCGGATGTTGAGATGGGCTGCTCACTGCCGTATACAGGAACATTTACTACACTGTTTGAACGTGCTCATTACAAGGAAGAATCTTTACCATACCATCACAGGTTCAGGCATGCATTCTCGTTGAAAGAAACACAGACAAAAAATCTTTTAGCTTGACTTCATATATGTTTCTAGTAAATTTTTGGTTAATATCTTTTTGAAATCTGAACTCGGAGTTTGCAATTGTGATCTTAAAGACAAACTACATTTCCTACGGTAAGTCGTTCTGTGGTACATTATTGAAGTTATAAAGTTCTTAGCTGCAGGTTTGGTGTGTTTCTTTTTTTAGAAGAAACTTCGGCCTCTAAAAAGAGTTTGTTACATATTTTAGGAATCTGGTAGGACTACAATTTTAGGTACCCTCTAGCGACACTTGACTACTTACGTAGGTAGTTTTGTCGGTGAAAGAGCAGCTTAGTTTATTTTAGTAGGTGGAGGTGGAACTTTTGCAAGTATTTAACAAAAAATTGGAAGCTATTCAACGTGGCAAATGAATTCAACTAGATTTGAGTAAGACGAATATTACTGCAACTTTCCGGGAAATGGAATTATTTTAAGACTTATTTTGAGTTGTGGAAGCTAACAGTATTATTAAAAAAGTATTAACTCACCTGTCCTTGGCTTCGCGTGTGATCCAAAGTAACAGACACAAAAATAGGTTACAATTCAGAGTAAGAAAAGTAAAATGCATTTGTTGTGTCATGTTTTAGTCACTTGAAAGGACTCAGCAAGTCTAATGAGAGCAACTTAAACAATATAGAACACCGAATAATTTATCAGTGATTGTCTAGCACTAATAGAAACTACGGAATTTTAGAAGAAAAAATTCTGCTCATCCTTATCGAAGCAGGTTATAAAAGATGCACAGCGCTAGTTTTGCAACATACTCTGAAGGGCTGTTTGAAACTTCTTATTTTCTTTGTATGGTCTCGTCTATGCAAGCATGTGGAAAGTGCATCAACAGCATTTGAAGAGTAGGGAGGGGGGAAGGAAAAATGAACTTAACCAGAACCACTTTCAAAGCACAGCATAAAAGCTTGAAGGAATTGAGAGCTCATTTAAAGGCCCTGATAAATGTTTAGGTGGAATATGAGACATACACATTTAATCCAGTAAATGACTGTTCCCCAGTTCTTATATGATGTTTATTAAGTCATTTCTATTTTCAGCCATGGAATCAAGCACTTTACTACAGTAACTTGTAGTTAAAGCTCTGAGAAAAAGTGAAATGGGAAAAGGGAAATCTCTTTCCATCCTCAAAAATGATGGATGGCCTCTGACATCCCCTGTTGACGCCCATGAGAAGTCGAACTGTTTTTCTTTCTTTATTTTTTGAAATTCATCTTAAGTTGGACTGACTTCAAAACATGCATAACCTACATGTTCGACTACCTCTAGATAAGAAGGCTACAAATGATAAATTGCTTCTTTCTATGTATTTCAGGGTCTCCTGCATACAACTTATATATTAATGCAGCATATTTCTTGATACTGTAGAAACAACCATTAGCATTGGTTCTTATTCTCTATTACATGGCCGTATTAGCCTTGATACACAAAAAAACTTTTACAATAAGCGGCACTTACTGTATATTCCCATTTTTCAAACGAATTTTATGCGTAGACTGAACGGTGCATTTGCAGTAACTTGGGTCCTGGAACAAAAAATGAGACTTTAGATCTCGGAATAACACAGACGTTTGAGAAAAGGCAGCTATGTGGAAGCCCTGTATTTTGTTTCAAGTAGCTTATTTTGAGAGTTAACTGTGTTTTTTTCCATTAACGAAGCAAATGGGTCTATTTGTTTTTATTGCTCTAATAAACAGTGGGCTATTGAGGAAACGAAACTCGAATTATCCCGCTTTAATAGCTGTTTCTTTAAGGCTATAACTTTTACCGTGTTCGGTAAGGTGAAACTGAACGGATGAATGTTTTAAATTTGGCAGGATAAAAGCTTTTGTATCAAAACCTAGTTACACTTCGATATTTTCGGTTCATTAGGAGCCCGAGCTACAGTTCAATTCTTCAATGAATTGTTAAGAAATGTTTAGGAAGCGATAGAGTGATGCTGAATACATCCAAGAAAGGAATACAACCAGGAGAGCAAATTTCAGCTTCACGAAGGAGTGGAACACAAATTGCTCACTTTCAACTACGAGGGAAACAGTTCTGGAAGAAGAATGTCTCCCCATTAAAGAAGAAGCTTAAAGAGCATGTGAGTAATGAAAGTGCCCTCACCCACATTATTCTGAACGAAAAAATGCAATGTCACAACATTATTTCTACCTGTGCCAAAAAACAAACGAAATAAATAAACGAAATGTGTCATTAAAAATGACAATTAATGTTTCTGGTACATTACTGATGAATAGAGCGGAGATCCAGTCTGTAAGCATATTTTATTTGGCACGGTGAACTTTATTCGTAATTGCAAAACAGTTCAGGGAATTGTTAGGATGGCGAATAACAGAAATATTAAGGAAAGTTATATTTAGAAAAGGATTATGGTAACTGCATTTCAGTTGTAATATTGCTACTATAATACAAATTGCTGGAGTGACATTAAAGTTTTTTCTGTAAATTTACATTCACCATCAAAGAAAGCAAACGCAAAGTTCTGATCATTCCTTCGTTCAGTATTTTCTTCTTTTGTATTTGAATTATGTGTGATGACATTGAGCGTTAACTTTACGTTAGATTGTAGGTTACGCTTTTGTGAGAAGTAAAGATAGTATCACAGAATCCTTTTACATTTTTGCTATTGAGGTATTACTCTTTCCGATAAGGTATAGGTCCATTTTTCCCCTTACGCCCTCAAATATTCAGACCAACTGTCATGTATCTGGCTTGGCACATGTATATAGATAATTCACATTGGAAACTTAGGTGAGCAATACTTTTTCCTGCTATTGTACCTCGTTCTTTGGTCTGGTTACTTATTAAACATTATGACTTCTTCTAGAGTTTTAACAGAAGAAAGCTATAAAGAAAGCTATAAATAGGCTGACAAAGAAATCGGCGAAGACATCTCCAGAGTGTGGCTTTCTTATAGTTAAAGCCTCATATTGGAATATAAGTGTGGCTAAGGTTTGTTGTTCTTGTCAAAAGATTGCATCACAGGTATACTAAATAACTTAAGTACTGCTATATTACCCTAACCAAACTACACAACAGGTAACATATGTGTGTGCCTAGACCACCGTGCCAAAAAGGGCGTTAAAAGTGGCAAAGCGTGACAGTTGTAGATTAAGTGTGACGGACAATTATCCCAACAAGAGCGTAAATGCAAGGTTCTTTGAACAAGTGCGGTCTATTTTTATTCATTATATACCTTCACAATAAGACTGTCGTACTTAGTACTCTATTCTTCAGAGTTGAAGCCTAAATCGGACGCTTTACCCGAAAATAATGGGAGAAATGAGTTACAATCATCTTGAATACCTGAAAGGATACTAATTTACTGCAATTATTGTGTTCCTTGATTTGAGTTTTTCTTTGAAGTTACTCCATTATTAGTAGTACAGTCACAAAGGCTTCAACAATTACTTTAATGTACAATGTTGACGAAGTCATAGCTTTGCATACACTGATAACCACTTTGTACATGTGTAAGTCTAGTGTAATTCTTTTCTAGTTGTTCCACGTTCTTTTTCATAATAACACATATTATCAAAGACCTGTGGGTGAAAACATGATAGTGTCGCTCTTCGTATTGAGCCGACCACTTTGTAACGGTTCCTGGCAAGTCTGCTACTCCACCTGTAATTTCACATGCGTACACAATTAATCCGACGTTCAACGTAATTTAAGACAATCTGAATTAAGTTCTTGCCATAATTGACCATTTTCTTGCTGTCATGTAGGTGTCCTCAATGATTGGAAGCGTCCACCAAGCAGAGTCTGGAACAGCAACGAACGAAGTGAATTTGGAGTTGCATTCCATTGAAGTAACAACTGTGCCGTGCCACTTACGAAAACAGTGATTTTTTTATTCCAGATACAAAAGGCTTCAAATTTATGCTAGCCTGTTATAAGGTGGTTGGGTGTGATAATCGCGTCATTTCGCCTCAGAATAGTTCACACTTTAGGAAACGAAAACAGTAAGCCAAAGAGGTTAAAGTGAATCCTAAATTCAAAGTTTAGGAGTGTGTGTGCAGGCTCTCCACCGCAATCCAGGCTATTTAGATGATTCGTTTGTATCTGTGTTTTTGAAAGAATCCTCTGTTTTTAGTGTTTGTAGAATTACCGGTAGTTTATATTTATATAGTGATATTGTTTTCTCTAGAAAAGAAGTGTGTGATTAACTGAAAGAGTTTAAAGGCCAGCAAGACTGTGGTCTATGTAAGGAAACTCTTGTGGAAACTGTGGTCTTACTAACGCCAGTGGTGACTACAACGTCGTCATTTGAAGCACTCGCATAGACCTGGAATCGCCTTCCTAATACGACTGTGATGGTGCATACACAGAAATGAAATTAAAACCAGTTTAATCATGATTCTCCTAGAAGTAGTTGTTCTTATTCCACTTGTGGAAAATATGCTAACTGACAGTTGACTAGGAAGTAACTAAATATTAAATTCCCATCACCTTGTTACATGAAATCATTGCATAGTCTATCAAGCTTTTACAACAAGCAAGGTGTGTGTCACCATGTTACCAGTAAGGAAAACGTATTTTAATTCTTGTGTAGCTTTGATGTGAGAGCAATGGCTAATTGATTCACTAATAAATAAAAGTTTAAAGAAGTATTGAAAAAGGTGTTGTCTTCGAGCGAACTAACTTTCTCTCTTCTGCGTGGCCAACCGGCCCGATCTCAGCAGGAATACTTGCATTATGTTTAGAAACCCCGATGTTGTCCTAAAACTACCTCAGGTCGGATATAAAGTTTGTATTTTAGAATCCCAACTTCCGAGAAAGTAAGCTACATCAAACTTGTGAAGGAAGCTTACCTAAAGCAGAGAAACTTCCTTTGAAGTCATCATGGGTCCCAACATTCCAAGCTATGAATACCCTCAAGTATTTACTTACACTTGCAAACAATTAGTGCGTAACATATAAAGAGAGCTCTTCACAGTCAGCGTGAATGGCATGTGTTAAAGTTCTGGTGACATGCAACCAAAAAGAGCTTCTTCACTTGATAGTTAGAGAATTAAGTCCTACAATGAAACATCTTTTTGATTATTATTTCAAAACCATTTACCGTTCTCAAAATATACGTCTTCAAAGTTAGATGGTTTCTGAAGTAACTCATTGTCTATCCAAGATAATGATGTGGAGTGTTACACAGTGTTAAGATTTCTTTTGTTCACCCTACATAAATTCTCTCTTAATTACTGATCAGATAGTTTACAGTTTGGTGAGTGATATCAATTATTCTCAAAGAAACAACTTTAACTTTCAAAATTAACCCATCAGGGAATAACAATGCTTCCACTGTCCTTGAAATTAAGGTTGAAAAAGCAAAGGCTAACATTAGCCACACATGGTATGTCCATCTTTTGATGTCACATATTTGCATAATAAGCTCATGTTTAATAAAAATTAACCTGTAATACGGTCAATATTTGATGAATTGTAATGGGAACTGCGGCTATTCCCTTGATATTTAATCCTTCTTACATCAAAATGCCCACAATGTAATTTTCATGTCACCGGACTTTTAATACACTGTGTAGTGAATAGGAAATTGTAACCTCCAAAATGAAAAAAACAGCAAATTTTGTCAGAAAAGGACGCACCGGCACACATCCAAGGGGCATACCGTAGTGAAGATGAAGCAACTATCTTTTCGTTTAACACAGGAATTGATGAAACTTTTGGAACGGCTTCAAAATCTTTCGGAAAGATTCTGGGACATTGTTCAGACACATAATTGTCTTTTTACTAACAAAGGATGCTAATTTCACAACCACAACATCAACTTTGACGGAGTTCCCACCTTTAAAATGAAAATTAAATTGAAAAAAAAAACTTAAAAAACTGAGTATCTACTTTAAAACTGAAGCTCCAACGATGAACAACTGCACATACACAATTTCATTCCAGCAGTGAATACTCGTGAAGTTTAAAAATGTAAAAACAGCCGTTTGTTTAAATATAGTGTCACAAACAAAGCTCAGTATCTGAACCCATGATGGTTCTTCAAAAGAAATGCCAAAGACGATTTGGGTAATAAAACCGGCTTACGTGAACAAAAGTTCTGAAAGGCGAGGAGATTGGGGAAGGATGTCTTTGATTGGTAGGATTAGATGACTGTTTTATTGCAATCGAGGAGTTCTGCTTTCACTCCATCCGTAATAGCCCCATGCCTAATATCCTTGTACCACTTTATTGGGTGCTTGTGATGGCAGTTCCGATTGTGAAATCCCCTCAGCCTGTTATATTCTGTTTTGCATGAGTAAGTTTGTATTAATTGCAGGTAATAAAGAGACGGTTCAAATCCTTTTGCGACTGTAATGAAGAGAGATGCCTACTTGATAGTTCAAGCAGCCAACTACCCCATCCTCTGATGTAACGCCAATTTCTATGCATGCTAAGCTTGCTGGAGATAAAGTGTGTTATATTGTGTTTTGCATGAATACGTTTGTATTAATTGCAGGTAATGAAGAGACGGTTCAACTCCTTTCACGACTGTAATGAAGAGAGATGCCTGCTTGATAGTTCAAGCAGCCAACTACCCCATCCTCTGATGTAACAAAGTGCCAAAAAATAGTCTAGTACAGATGATTAATTCGAGAGAACTTGCACAGATACTACTCAATTGGCTAACTGCACTGTAAGAGAATAGATGTTTATGATCTTGCAAACTGGATAGTGCGACCAAATTGGACGTATCTGTCCACCCTTGGTGTTGATCAAGAATTAAAAAAAATATATAACAAGGCTCATTTGCCATTCTCTGCGCACGGCATGTTTTGCTGTACTATGGAAGCGGCAGTGGGCAAAGCTTGTATACTATTATTGTAATGGAAATATAAACTCCTACGAGACTGAAAGCTTAGCATTACTGGATTTCTTTTTCAAAAGCATAACCTACACGAGTAGAATGTTGATTCGTTGCTGAAGATTTGGCTCATCTTCAAAAGTATCCCTCCCGCACCGAACAGCATTTTGAATTTAGACATTTTCATTTCAAAACATGTAGAAGATTCATTTCCCTATTAAAAGATACCAAGCTTAAATGCTGTATTTCCAACGGGAAGTTATTGATACCCTTTTGATTGTGTTCTTGACGCGACTGGGGGAGCCACGATTGGTAGTCGCGTAACCGTATCATAGGTCTTGCAAGAATATATGTAGTCGAAAGGTCTCGCAGATTAGTTAAAACTGGCACATTTTAGACCTTAAAGTTGCATCTAACCACTCTTTACTTTTAGGTTTCCTGCGCAAGAAAGAAATTAAAATTTCAACAGGAAGAAAAAAGCAAAATGCAGTCGCTCCAATTGAAATTGGTGCACCGGGGTATCCTACTTCATGAATGTCTTTAATTTGAGAATCATGATACATGAATATGATGAATATGCAATATTTATGTTCTAAAATATCATGAAAGACACTCGAAGTGAAAGAAGAGGATATCTGTGAGATTTAGCTGTTGTTTCAAAACAAGTGTGCGGCTGTGATGCCCTTACAATTAAAAGGTTTAGCTAACAGCCAAATGTGTTTAGCTAATAATTAGAGGTAATCATAGTCTATTCTCTGTTTGCCAGCGCACATGCCGGTGTATCAAAGCGGTGGAGCTAGTAACAGGGAGATGTTTATTCGTCAGGAAGAGAACACACATAAGAACGGGTCCATGGCGTCGGTCCGGGACCTCCGTAGAAAATGTTAGGAAAAGGGACACTTATAATGCCATT
The DNA here is from genome assembly GCA_009936505.3 of Holothuria glaberrima. Taxonomy (NCBI): domain Eukaryota; kingdom Metazoa; phylum Echinodermata; class Holothuroidea; order Aspidochirotida; family Holothuriidae; genus Holothuria; species Holothuria glaberrima. The sequence goes on along the minus strand of WURT03665400.1, from coordinate 4,998 downwards.
TCCCAGGTTTTCGGGAACTGGAGGTCATCGAGTTTAACACCTTTTGATGTTCATAACTACCTTTTATCTATAGCAAACTCACTCGCGTTCTTCCACTTTATATTGTCAAACCCATTTGGCAATTATGACTTTCTTGAAAGTTACCCATCTTGAGATATCATTTTTACAAGCTTACGTCAAGGTTTGTACCATTTGACCTATGGTACTGGTGATCTTTGCCAAACCGAAAGTATCCTATTACTGAATAAGTTACTTCCACATGTCAAGAATAAGACTCACGACATTTTTTTTGCTTGATATATTTTGTTAACAATCGTCTTCACTACCTAGATACATGGTACCCCAACTTTCCTCTAGGTTTGCAAATTTTGAGATATCATATTTACAGGCAGCTGAACTCTACCTCTGAACTCCACCAAAAAGCTAGGGCTATTATTCATTTAGAAATGAGTATTCACATGCCAACTTTCCTCTAGGTTTGTAAATTTTGAGATATCATATTTACAGGCAGCTGAACTCTACCTCTGAACTCCACCAAAAAGCTAGGGCTATTATTCATTTAGAAATGAGTATTCACATGCCAACTTTCCTCTAGGTTTGTAAATTTTGAGATACATGTTTACAAGCAGCTGCTCGTAAACACGATATAACCTAGAGGAGACCGCAAGGTTTTCACAATTGACCTGGACATTTTCCCAAATGAGGGCATTTGCATGTCATGTATCAAAACCCCCATGACTTTTTGCTGCATGATTTGTGTTTGCAAGCAAAGCGTCTCATGCACAAATACAGACGCACGCACACACAACATCAACATCGCACAATTCCCTCTGCGTACTTTAGGGAATAAAAAAACAATTACTGTAACCTAAACAAAATCCATCTATCTCCAAGTAACGGTAAAAAAATGTTATACAAGTGCTCAACATATCTAAATGATGATGCATGTAAAATTTAATCGAGGAATGCTAAGTATGTTTTCGAGGTCATATCAATACTATTACAGTGATCTAACCCTACAAACGAGGACGATGCCATCACTGGAAATTCCTTCACGGCAACAATAATCAGGAAACGTTTGTCGCGAGACAACCTTCCAGATGCCAGATTCCTCGAGGTTACGGATCTCGAAATTGAAGTCTTCTGCAAGAGTCGGTGAATAATATTGGGAATTTTTGCCTTCTTGAAGATCCACGTAGCAACGACGTAGTATTACAATGATGTAACCCCCTGGAAGAACGTTAAATATAATACTGTAAACGTGGAGACCTCAGACTATTACGCAAGGGTTCTGAGATTCCAAATGACCAAGTCAATCAAATTAATTAAGCCGTAACTATGTAATTAAGTGTCATTTTTTTTTCAAAAATATTGGTGGGGATGGTTGCTCAGAGACGGATAGAGGTACGGGCCCCTAATACGCGGAGAACCATAATGTACCAAAAGCTACTGAAGAAGACCCCATTTAACTCATGACCCTGCTTGACAACTCGGTCAGTTCCTCTCCACCCAAATTGGAAAATCGAGGAGACACCACTAATTGTGTGCAGGAATTTTCATGTGAGGAGCTACTGTGCGGATATTTGTTGTAGCCAAACCTCATAAACGTTATTGTGAAGTAGACTTAACACGCCAGTTATATGTCTCAAGTAAAGGTTAGGTGGAGGTATTTCCTACTAATAGTATTCCATCCTGATTCAGCACACTTTAAAGTTGCGTGTTATCTGATATACGGCGGGCAGTGCAGCTTACACTGGATGCTTTTAATAACAGAGGCAAATTTATAGACCACATTGTAGGCCTTTAACCTATTATAAAAAGTGTTTCTTGGTGTGTTATTTTATTTAATAAACTTAGTGTTATCGCAATACATAGCAGACGCAAGCTGGGCAAAAAGCATTATTTTTAGTCTTGGGAATCATTTTGTATAAGTTGTAATAGTCAAGCAAGTTTAATGAATAGTTATGAAATAAAAGTTTAGCGAAGAAGGGTCTACCTTCTTGGACTTATATTAATTTACAAAATTCATCATGTTCTACTACCCCAAATTCAGCCTTTCAGAGCCATTTAGAATGATCCAGGGGAGACCTTGGATGCAGATGAGCAAGGTAAGTAAAGTGTTTCGACTACTAATCCAAGTACGATTGCTTCCAAGTCGCGAGGAATGCTTCCAAACCTTGCATCCATTTAATGTAAAGACGCTTTTTTCTTTCGAAAATTGGTGAAACTGGAACATTCAAGTATATAAACACAGCACTTATTAAGAACATTCAACGATACTAGTAACACACCATAACGCAATGCAATTCAAAGCAATGAAATCCAATGCAATAAACAGTACGATACAATAAAAGAATATAGAAAAAAGTTTTGTAATGTCATAATAGTTGTTTGCCATGCAAAACACTTAGAAAAGATAGATGAGTCACTAATTCTTATTCTCTTTTGTTCAGGTAGGCATACCCCTTTTTTAACCAGGCCCTCTAGCCACTTCCCTCTTTCCCTTTCACCATAAGGCATAAAGAGTTCCCAAAAAAGAACATTTTATACAGCAGTGATCATACTTTATCTTCAAAATTTCACATACTCTAGTAGGCAACAATATGTCCTGATGTATTACTATTAAGGTACGATGTAACAAAGGGTTCATAAATATTGGCCTAAAATATTTCAATACAAAAACCCCTAGGGTTCCACGTGGTTGCTATATCACCACCTCCTTACCTGCAGCAACTTGCAGTGTATTTCTTTCTGAGTTCCAACTTTGTTCCGCCCGTGGTTACATTTTTTTTCAAATGACTCTTTCATGCAAAGCCATGGCCTAGTATTGCCAACATCCCAAAATTAATGTTTGGCGTAACGACGCCAGACAAGGACATTAGAACCTTAGGCAACCCTGAACTCATTTGTCATATACGTAACTTTATAGTCATGATGAAGAGATATCTCACCGCGTTTGACTACACGGGTCCATTCTTGAAAGGATTTGTGAGTAACGTGACCCGGACAAATGCCTCCGCAACAAACAACAACATCAAATTCCTCTACATGTATAAAAAAAAGGAAAAGTAATTTAACTAAATAGCAGCTAGAAGTTTGTCTTGAATTTCAGGAAAGGACAAAACCGAAGTTAAACAATTAACAACGGATCATTGTGGCAGCAAAATAGTTTTATCGTTAAATTTTTTATTTCTTTTTTAAGATTGAAGCATGAAACATTGTCTTTGTGTTTTAACAGGAATGCTCTTACCCTCACGAAATGGCAATTTCTGTTCAATGTCAGCACAAATGAGTTTTCTATAAACGCCCTTTTGATCAGCAAAATCGAGGCTGTTCTGCGAAAAGTCCACACCATCAACGTTCTTGTATCCCAGATTATACAGCTGTCGGGAACGAATGTACCATTAAGTTATTATTCACAGCTTACTTTTATGTCATCACAGTGTTAGATGATAAAATACTTTTATATCAGAGTTTAGTACAAAGCGATGTTATGCTTAGTTTTGCCTGTGCAGCAAAATGCAATTAATAATGTTACACTACTATCTGAAACCGGAAACTGCTAATGAAAACTAACGCTAACATGGAGAACTAGTTAAAAGCTCGATATGACACACTTATGAAATGAAAAGCGAAAACACAGTACTTTGGAAAAAAGAATTTATGAATGTTATGTTACCTTTTCACCCACCAAACCGGTACCAGCACCGCAGTCCAGGACAGAAATATTTGTATCCGGACAGTACTTTTTCAAGGTAGCAGCCATCTTATCTGGACCTTGATAGTTGATTTCAAAAGCATCCTGGTAATTTAAAAAGTGAATATGGATTGAAATTTCTTGGATAAAAGTGACTAGTGACGGCATCAGGATTTCAAAAGTGTGTGTGTGTGTGGGGGAGGGGGGGTCAAGGGGGGAGGTAATACAATATGGGGGAGGAGAATTTCTCTTTCTCTGCTTTCTTACTGTAAGTTGTTTCCCTTGTCGTTTAGTGAAGTCTTTCTTTCCTTGGTTACAAGAGAATGGTATGATGCCTAAATAGAGGAGTAGCAAATGGGCAAGAAGCTAACCGAAATTTTGCATTTCAAATCATTTCAATGACAAAAGTTGAATGAAGACTCACTACCAAGACATTTTAGATTCCCTGATAAATGTATCTGTCATTCAGAACATACCTCTGCTGTCTTGTAGTTCGTGAAAGCTTTCAGTTTTCATTAATATATTTGCTCTTGACTTTCGCTACTTTGAATTCTTCCCATGATGTGCTCCTCCGGAACAAAGATTGTGCACGCAAGCAATCAGCTCTATTGTAAGACCCTCACAGATGATTAATTTGATCACTATTTAGAGGGCATTATATGATATGAACTGCCTAATACATGTGCACTATCATGATATAATAGCTTCAGTAACACATGTTGGGGATTTTGAGTAGTTTGCATACATTCAAACAGCCGCAAAAAGAGGACTCTTGTCTCTTTAGGGGTTGTTTCTTTTTAAATTTTTGCTCACAAATGTATTACCGGTGTGTAAAATCATGTTGAAAATACGTTATGACGTAGTTACAACGTAATTTGGATAAAGCTAAGTGAAAATACCTCATCGGGACTCATATTGGCCTACAGGACCAAACACTAGAGACTCTTTAACAGAGGCAACCCCCACACAAATTTCCCATGCCAATATGCTTTAAAAAGTATATGGTTTCCTTACATAAACTCAGTTGGTATCAATACATATTTCTGGAACTTATTCAAAATGGCTACCAAAAACAAAACGGCAGCAAATTTATTATGAATATGTTTTCTTAAATGATGATGATGATGATGGTGGTGGTGGTGGTGGTGGTGGTGGTGATGGTGATGGTGATGGTGATGGTGATGGTGTTGTAGGTGGTGGTGGTGGTGGTGATGGTGGTAGTGGTGATGGTGATGGTGGTGATGGTGGTGATGGTGGTGATGGTGGTGATGGTGGTGATGGTGGTGATGGTGGTGATGGTG
>WURT03665399.1:0-37510 GCA_009936505.3 Holothuria glaberrima | reverse complement strand
TAAAAAATCGGCCAAGTCGTGACGCTATCGGCCAAGTCATGACGCCCAGTTTCAAGGGGCGGATTTTTCTAATGTTACTTCAAGTCAGTGTGCTAATCATTACTGACAAAACTGCAGTATGTGAGAAAAATACTTCATTTCAAGTACTTACACTTCAATGTGGAATTATTGTCACAATTTAAGTAAAGAAATACCATGTGAACATCCGAATGAATCTTTTCTTTTTCAAAGTCAATCCTCATTCATCACTATTTTCCTTAAAAGAATAGTCCAACACACTTTCATTTAATTCCTCAAAATAGAAAAAAATATGAAAGTCCAACATGAGAAATGTTGAGTTTCCGTTTTTCCATATATGACAAAACAGCGGTTAAAGTGACATAACTTTTTGAAGCCATCGGAAAAGGCTATGGCATAGAACTGTCACTTGCTTTGCCTTACGTTCTGTAACGTTATGCCCAACACTGGCAACAGCAACAGTTAGTGTAGAGTAGGCTAATAATGGCAGTGGAGTACGTAGCCTAGCTGCGGACTGCGGTATTGTTCAAGACACACGTTCTAGGTCAATTTTGTCAAAAATCCGAGAAATAATACTAGCACTTTCAAACAAACCTCCATTTTTCGAAAGTAGCAGACCTCTCACTAGCTTCTCTTGATGTTGATAGCCTATTTTTATGGATAAATAACTTTGGTACGGCGTCTGCTTTAAGAGTTTTCTTCGGTGGTTGAAGTCCAAACTCTGCTGTAATGTTCCTAATGAAGCGGTTTTCCTCCAAGCGGTCTTGACACACCACACGGCATTTGTTGAAAAAATACGTAAACTTGGCAGTCCCAATAGCATGCAACCATTTCTTGCACCTCTCTGGAGCCTTTTTTTTGGGCGCAGGAATAGCAAAGAACCCCTTTCATGAGTTTGACGAAGGTCGATTAACACAGCCAAAGGCCTGACACATCGGCATCTTCATAGCGTCCGTCACGCTAACGTTACAACATAAGACATTATCAAGAGAATGAGTGAAAAAACTGTACACACGTTCCCTGTACAGCAAGGCACCATGACTAAAATAACATCAACTGGTTTACTGTATGCAAGTTTTGTAAACAGGAAGTGAGAGTTCTACGTCACGAAACTGTTGTTATGAATTATTAATAAGGCAGGCTTGAAAACTCTGAGGCTAGAAATTTCGCGGTAAATTTATTCATTTCCCCTTTTCAATCCGTAAGTCTTAAGACTTACTAAAGACAACACTGTTGGAATATTTTTAGGTCTCCTGTAGTTGTAAACCCATCCTGGTCTATTCTTTTAAGAACAGATTAATCTAAGAGTCCGTGTACATCTTTTGTATAAAAGTTATTGAGTAGTACGGCAGAAAGATGACAAAAAGTTTTCGAAGGGATTTGTCTTGCATGCATTGAAATTATAGTAACAATTCCAAAATGTTGGCAGGAGGCAGGACCAGTGCCATAATTCAGTGATTTTCAATTCGGTCCTCGAACCCTGTTGGTACAGCCCAGAAGTGACTTCACAAAACGGTATTGGACTAAAACACAACAGAGTAAAGGAAAAGTATAACAATATATGTTGGTTGGTAAATTAAATCATGTTTTCAACCACTACAACAGACACCGATAGTCAACCTCTTATTTTGCTGATAAAAATGCTGAATATTTCATTATCAAGGCTTTGATTGTTAGGCCTCTACTATCCGAAAATCGCTTGTAAAGTTCTTCTTTTTTTCGAATTGTGCCAGGAAAAGTAATCGGAAGGCCCCACGTAGACGTAGCTTTGATGTTCATGTGTGAAAGACTTGAATTCCGTGAGTGGATTAGCCCGGGGTAGTCTACGGGACTCAGAAACCTCCTTCTGTCCTTTAAGGTAGTTCGAAGATATTAAAAACACAGTAGTTAAAACAAAAGAAAAAGTAAGACATATACAATTTTAAAGGGGGTCACATACAATATCAAACCCTCATATGAAAAATTAGAATGATATATTGACCCAATATCAAACCCTTTGCGGTGTAAAGTCATGTAGGATGGCGCTTAACTGGCAGGGGTGGGCAGGCTCCCCGGCGGAGCCAGAGACCGGAAGCTTCCACAAGAGAGAGAGAATGTGGGAACAATACCGACGGAGTGAGAAGGGGACTGGGAGAATCCTTTTGTACTATGACATTCCACTGCCGGCATATTTTTCATAGTATTCCTATATGGTCGAAGTGCTGAGATGCGCTCTACCTTTGGGATTTTCCAGGAAGTTTCAATTGTGGAATTGCATCGAACGCAATGCTAGGGAAGCTTTTTGGTACGCATAAATAATTACACTCATTAAGAGTAAAAAAAGATCAACCGTCCGGGCGGTTGACCCCTAAACAGAAACATTATTTGGTAAATTCTGTCATATCTACCCCGGCTGCCCATAAAATGGTCAAATCCCCTCCGTGGGTAGCTTACGGTACCGCACGACAAGCACGAAGGCGTAATTAGGTCTTGCATTATAGGATGAAATTTCCGATCTTACGTAAAAATATAAATGCCACCTACAGGGGTTTTGGTAAGCGGTAAAGGGTTTGGTTTATTTATTTATATGGAAGTGATCGGCGGAATAACTTGAAACAACCGAAACTTTACGCGCGCCGAAAATTTTGTACATGTTTTAGAGCTTGCTTGAGTGTATATATATATATATCATCAATGTAGCTCAGGCAAGAAATACCTAATCTCCTTAGTTCTGCTTAGTTAGGCTTAATCACCTTGATAAATACGCGAGGTGCACTGGCAAGTCCATTCCGTAAACAATGTATTGATACAATGTTCCTCTATGTAGCAGTCTTAGGAATTTTCTACTTGTTTGATTGATGGGCACTGAAAAATAGGCATCCTTTAGGTCCACAGACGTCATGAAACACTTTGGTTCCATAAGTCTCTGGGCAGACTGCAAAGTGTTCGTTTTTTACATAGTGGTATGCAACACTTTCATTCAAATTGTTTAGATTAAGTATCATTCGGTAAGTGCCATCAAGTTTTGATCGCAAGAATACTGAAGGATAAATTTGTTAGGTGAATGATAAGTTTGTTCTATAAAGCCTTTTGTAAGAATCTTTGTAATTTCTTGCTGCAACCCCAGATCTTCTGTTTTGCTCCGTTGGGTATTCACTTGTTTGGACTTTAGGTAATTGATCGGTTTTTCTTTTCCTAAACTCTATGTCATAGCCAGAGACACAGCTTAATATGCTAGGATCACTAGTAATTTCTTGCCATTGAGCCAGAACAAATTTCAGTCTACCTGCTATTCTGACAGATACAGGGTTTAAGAGCAATGAAAATACCTCACCTGAAGTGTTTAGTTGGCTTGGCTCTTGTTTTGACTTCTCGGAGGCATTCTGTTGTATGACCATCTCCAGTGGGCCTGACGATTTCCTAAAAAGGCTGGTAACGATGGCCTGCATGTGCACGGCCTCAGAAGTTCATTCGTCCTTAGCTTTGCTCTCTACCACGAAGAAGGGACATGCAGCGCCTACCTAGTTTGTTTGCATCGCTGATATCACTTGGCTTTTGTGGGATATTATCCTCAAACAAAAGTTTGGAGGTTGGTGTAGATTTGTCAAACAGGCTTTTGTATTCTGGTTTTAGCTCTGGTTTATTTAAATCCCAACGAAACTGACTCAAATCAACATTCGCACAGTCAATACATGCTAAAGCATCTGTAAGTTTGAGTAATAAGGACTGTTTATCCAATTTTGCTTTGCTCACTAGAGTATAATTGAGCAGGCTTGTCAAAGCAGTCATCGCCTTCATGTTCAGCATTTGAATTTTTTGAAGCTTTATGTCTCTCGTCCTGGTTTCTAACTGCAGATGGTCCCAGATTAAGTTGTTGACTAAGGGCGTCTGCATTAGTTTATATTTGAGGGGTTTGATACTTCTCACTTTTTTCTTTCAGTTTACTGGGTGGTAATTTGGATATTTACGAGAAAAGCAACTTTTTCTTGGACTTTTGGCCCAGTCTTTGAGGCTGCTGTTAGATCAGAGACTAGCTCATCGAATAGATGTTCATCAGAGCTTTGTTCCCCAGGGTGATTTCACTTACCTTAATGTGTTAGTTTTAGGCTCCGCTCATCAGAAGCCCATAACAATCTTTGAATTTCCTGATCTAAATCTAGTTGTGAACCAGTTTCTTGATTGCCTGGGAAACCGTTATCACCCTCCTCCTCCCGAATGCTAGGAGTGAACTTAGAAGTAGGCTCATCAAGTGATGGCTTACAAACTTACGCGGATAACAACTGTATTTGTGCTTGTATTTGTGCTAGCCTGTCGGAAAGGTTTACATATTTGGTAGATGTGCCTTCTCTCGAAGGAGCTGGCAAACGGGATTCCAAGTTTTCCATTGGAGGGTCAAAAATTGGCAAGATTTCCACCGAGTCCTGATAGTCTAGTTCTTCGGCGTCCATAATAGGTTCACCAAAAGCAAAAGAGCCAATTAAAGACGAGCTGTGTGGTTATTTAGGGACTCAAGTGATAACTACGCCGTACGGCAATATACCAAATTCTACGGCGGCTTGATAATTTGCAAATTTGCACATAAATGATTTAACGTGGTTATACAAAGTGCTTGGTCAGCCACTTAAATTAAATTTTCAGATATTTCTGCAAATAACTTTCACATATAGCAAAATACTTTCAGCGGAGAATTTTTACTATTTGTATTACTAGCACAAGGATGGCAAAATACCTCCTGTGCAACCTGACACTCGCAAAGTAGGCCTACAATAGCGATAAGCGCATTTACGTTACTCCGATATTGTTAGTCTCCTATCACAGCCGAGGCTATGAAAAGCAAATCTGTCAAGCAAAAATCCTGACAATAATAAAATACAAGTATCGGTAAGCAAGTCAGGTAATGCTACCTCTACTACACCGCAACAAAGATAAAAGTTGCTGGGAATACTAATACAGCAAGCCCTGCAGGCCACTGTACGAAAGTGCTAACTCGTGTAGGTATTCTCGGTATGCAGTAGCGCCATCTAGTATGTAGACAAGATGAGCAATGGTGTAGTAGAAACCGAACGAACGTGACATAGGAAGAATACATGCCACGGCTGGCTAGAGAAAAGAGCGTCTGCAAAATACGTCTGCTCTCTTCCTCTCCTAATCATTCACTGATCCTGGTTAACCAATTATGCAATCTCAAGTAATGCCCTGAAGGGAATATAATAACGAGGTAGAATATATATCCGAAGTGGGCAGGGCGGCAGTTTTTGGGAGGTAGATCTAAAAGGACGTCACTTCAGACGTATGGAAGAGGAGACAAGCCATTTGCTGCCCGGATACTTGAGAGATCTATATATCATCACCTACAATGACACCACTTGCAAAGTGACCATCACACCTGAACCTGGCCATGAGTTACTATTAGAAGGACTGATTTGTTCTACACTCAGTTTTAAGGATCCGTGAGTAATAACGACAACACCAAAGGCGCCGTACCCTGCCATGAGAGGTCCTGTGCCCAGAACGAGTCGAAATTTACACTTTGTTTACTATGAGAGCAATGCAAACACGAAGGTGCACTCAAGTGTGAAATGTCCACTTTGGACAGGAAACAGGAAACTTGCTGGCCCACAGCAAGCTGTTGATATTTTATACTTCCTCACTGCGTTCTGCAGAGCTGAGTTTAAAATCTGTACTGTATATACGTACTTATTTTCATGAAGGCTACTATAAAAGTCTATTTGAATTATCGTCAGGCGAAACACTTTCTGGCATGAAGAGTATTAGACTAGACTCTAAGTAGTTGTTTCTCAGTTACTGATGCAAAGGAACTTTCATATAAGCAATATTTAATGTTTGCCAAGAAATAAAAAAAGAGTATTGAGTGGCGGGTTGACAGAAAGTTGGTTTTTACATCGAAGGTAGGAACTTGATTAATGGTCCTACTTTTTCTCCACGCGACGTTTAAGTTGTAGTTTTGCTCGATTATAAAAAAAAAACCGGCTTGTGTTGGAAGCTGAGTGTGTTGTAGGCAGTAATATTAAGTCCCAGTTCAAATCTCCCTCCTCCGAGCCGTAAGGATTTTTGTTAATAGTGGGGGCCGAGAATTTTGGTGAAAACTTTTATACAATTTTAATTGAAATTAGGGCTACTGCAATTGGTTTACTTTTTTACAGATGGAACACAATAAAGCGTTTCCGTAATTGAAAAGAGTCAAGTATACCGGGACGGAAGTATGCTACAGCCTTACCACATTTTGGCCGGGGTGGCTTCAGCATCCTACGCCGAGGATGTTTTGGCGGTGACGTATGCCTGAAGCCTGGAATGAAATAATTCTGTGACCCCAGTCCATCATTGCTACCTACCCAATTGGTAAACCATGCATTTCATGCACGTCATGATAATCAAAGCAGAGAAAACACATGGCAAAATATGAGGAAGTTTATTTAATCCAAGATGAATCATTTCCGCCGGTTCTGAACATCGGGCTTGAGTGATTTTCTCCTTTTAAATTGCCCATGTCCTAAATTGGGGCGGACCACAATTCAACCCCCGTGGCAGTATATATTTATCGTACAAGGGGAGAATTTTCGCCTCCCCGAGTTAGCAGAAGGGGACACCCAAATTAAAATTCCTGGGCCGCTTTGATGTGTACTATTGATGCTAAAGGGGAACCAGGGGGCGGACATTGACTCACAGCGATTTCTCCCGTTTACTTTAGCCTAGTCTTTCAAGGACATAGAAGTGATTTAATATCTTGGCCGAAAAAGTAGTGATAAACAACTGCAGTTCTCTTACCTCCTCCCACACTCCCTACCTCTTTAATTTTTCTTCAGTTACTTTAGTCCTTTCCTTTTTTAACTTTGCCTGCTGTACACAGTCTTTCGTTCCTAGGTTTTCCATCCCGGATGATTGCTCACCTTTAAAATGTTGGTCTGGGCCCCTTTTCCCTCCTTTCCACCTTTCTGCCCTCCAAAATTTGCAAAGTCAGCCTTACTCAATCCCCGCTACTCGACCCGCCTTCTGTAACTCCAGTGATACTTATAGCTGGTCATATCTTTTTCAAAGTGCCGAAAAAAATTCGAAGCCATTTCGGAAGTGCAAGAGAATCGCTTCTTCATGATTGTTCATTTAAACTTCCCATACACAATTGGGCCAATTTAAAAATATATAAACTTCTCCGCATGCGCTGAACTGCAAGTCAAATATTTTTGGTAAGTCGCTCGCATCCAGCTCGCATCACATTAAACTTTACGTTAAATTCATCTGTTGATTACTTCGTTTGCAAATTTCAAGGTATGTGTTCTTATTGCATTAACGAGAGAGCAAGCACACCTTCAACTAAAATTTCTTTCTGGAATAAAGACTGACATCATTTCATCATCGGTAACATTTCACTCTACATTACCAGCTGCTTCTTCTTATGAACGAAGTCATTCGTCGGGACTTATTTAAAAAAAATTCATGGACATGCTTAATATAGCTGCCTGCACAGTGAAAGCACCGATTGTAAAAACGGTCCAAAGCAGTTTGGAACTTCCAGTTTCAACGTTCAGTTATGTAGGTAAGCCTGCCTGTCGTGTAAGGCCAAGACTGTAGCACGCACGCGCACTACAATAATTACAATCATACATTAGCAAATTTGCAAGGTGCTTTGTTGAATCCCATTCTTACCCCCCCCCCCCACACACACACACTGACACACGTTCCATGCCATTTGCACATCCCATTGACGTCTTCGCTCTGACAAGTAGGCTACCCTCCAACTTACTTTTTCAAACCTCGGATTCTCCCCTTTTTTAATTCCTTTTCGAAGGCGAAAAGAGTCTATGCAATCGCTAGTAAGAGTATGTGCGTGTTTGTTTGTATGAGTAACTCTGCTTGTTAACAACATATCTCAAGATGGCAAGGGTGGACACTTTTGATATTATATAAATATATATATATATGTATATATATTTGTATAAATAACCGACACTTTTCATAAGTAGTGTATAGATTTGACATGTTGAAAGGACGAACCCTGTTTTTGGTGGAGGTCAAAGGTCATTTGAGGTCACTAGATGTAAAAAACAGAAAACTTTGATGACAGAATATCTCAAGATAGCAATGACAGACACTCTTCATATTTGGTATATAGATTTGTCATGTTGAGATGTAGAACCATATTGTGTTTGGTGGAGGTAAAAGGTAATCTGAGGTCACCGGAGGTTAAACTTCCAATACCTTGTAAATGGCTTGTAAACATGATATCTCAAGATAGCAATGACAGACGCTTTTGATATTTGGTGTATAGATTTTTCATGTTAAGAGATACGCCCTATTGTTTTTGGTGGAGGTCAAAGGTCGTCTGAGGTCACCGGAGGTAAAACTGCAAAAACATTGTAAATGGCTTGTAAACATGATATCTCAAGATAGAAATGACCGACACTTTTCATATTTGTTATATAGATTTGACATGTTGAGAGAAAGAACCCTATTGTTTTTGGTGGATGTCAAAGGTCATCTGAGGTCACTGGAGATCAAACTGAAAACTTTGTAAATGGCTTGTTACCACGATATCTCTAGATAGCAATGACAGACACTTTTCATATTTAGTATATAGATATGTCATACTGAAAGGAAGAACCTTATTGTTTTTGATGGTGGTCGAAAGTCATTTTTTGTCACCAGAGGTTTAAATGCACGAACCTTGTTAATGGCTTCTGAAGACGATATCTCAAGATAGCAATGACGACACTCTTTTATATGGTATATAGATTTGTCATTTTGAGAGGAAGAACCCATTTGTTTTTGATGGATGTCAAGGTCATCTGAGGTCACCAGAGGTAAAAACCTCAACCTTGTAAACACAATATCTAAAGATAGCAATGACCGACAGTTATCAGATTTAGTATATAGATTTGTCATGGTGGTGAATGGTCATTTGAGGTCACCAGTGGTTAAGCTGCGAGAACCTTGTAACTTGGTTGTAAACACGGTATATCAAAATATCAATTACAGACACTTTATATATTTTGTAAAGAGATTTGTCATGTTGAGAGGAAGAACCCTATTACTTTTGATGAAGGTCAAAGATTATTTGAGGTTACCAAAGGTAAAAAAAACTAAAAATGTTTTCAACATGAGATATAAAGATGGGAAAGACAGAAACTGCTCATACTTAGCATATAGATTTGTCATGTTGAGAGGATGAACCCGTTTGTTTTTGGTGGAAATCACAAGTTATTTGAGGTTACCAGAGGTCAAAAGTTGAACTTTGTAAACATGATATTTTAAGGAAGGAAGCACGAACAATTTTAAGACATGTTGTTTTTCAATATTTTTAGTCATTTTAGTTTTGGTGGGGTTCAAAGGTTTTGTGATGTCAGCAGGGGGTCAACTTGTGAACGTATCGTAAAAAATAATGTAGTCAAGAAGTATAAATTTGCAGGATGAACCTCTGTGTAACAAAGTATCCCCCTTTCGGCAAGGAATCACTAAGCCTTTCGGCTTTCTGGTTCACTATAACGTCTATTAGGGCTGCAGTATTAAAGCCAAGGCAGTCACATTCATAGCTTTCTTCGCTTACGTCTCATCCACGCTATGTGTATGCAATGTGTATGCAGTCAGTGTACTATAGTAAACTATATATATATGTGTGTGTGCGTGGGCAGTTTGTGATGAAATGTAAAAACTACAAAAAGTAAAATGATCTTATCTTTCCCATTTCTGATCCAATTTTCTCAAAGTTGGTATCAAACAAAAGAGCCTGCCTAACAATATCCTTCACCATAAAATACAAAAACCCTTATGACGTTATTCAATTTGCATATCTAAAACTCAGTATTATGTCATCTAATTTGCATATTTGCATACCTGATGTAATTAATTTGCGTAAATCATTCAAATTTTCCATCCTTGCTCTTTCCAATGATTTATAGGTTTTCACAGAGAATATTCTCCTTACTTATAATAAAAAATCTTGAAAATATTTCTCCTGGCTTCACTATATACACTTAACAAGCCTCATTGAGAATTCAAATACTCTAGGGTATGCCGTACCATTATTCAATAGCTTACTCCTCAAATAAAAGTCCCAAGGCAAGAATATTCTTAGTACGTTAACATATTAATCATACGCAGAAAACTAAAAGTTTAACCATTATATCATACTTAGCATGTAAGGAAACAAGATCATCTTATACTATGTCAAGATTACAATACATTGCTTTGAAATGGTGAGTTAACAGTAGTTACTTATTTGATGCACATACACACTGTAATTGTTATCATACTCATCCAGGGTTCCCAGCTTGTCTGGAAATCAGGGAAAACCTGGAGAATGAATTATACATTTTCCTGACAGGGGAAATTCAGGGAATTTGTGAAAAACAACAAATATCAGGGAAAACATGCATGTACTAAGCCCTAATGTTAGTATTTTAAATGGTGTCAATTATGGTTGTCGTAATCATCGTCGTCATCGTCATCATGGTTGTCGTAATCATCGACGTCATCGTCATCATGGTAAGCGTCAGCATCGGCGCAATCAGTTCATCGTCATCATGTCGACAGCATTGTCTTCATCATTGTTGTTGTCGTCATCATCGTCGTCAGAGGTGTCGTTTTCTTTATCGTTTGATAAACACAGTCATGGGATGTATCTTACAAAACGAGACAAAGAAATTATTGGAGTTTCAAAGCATGTCAAATGCATATTTGTTCTGTTTTGGAAATAAATGGGTTGGCAAGTGTAGACACAAGATCTCAAAAGGGGGAAGGTCAAACTTCCCCTTATCCCCATTTTCCCAATTGATATTTTTAGGAGTCCTCAAGTTTTGTCTCAGTTATTTTGTTTTCAAAAGTTATCCGTATTTGTTTAATTCCGACATACTTTGCAAAAACGAGCAATCTCACTTTTTTTATATGGAAGTTAAGCACTTTCAAAAAAAAGGTTTACACTGTGTTCATTGTGGTCCTTGAATAACATATAGGCCTTAGTCTAGGATTTTAAGGGCTATTTTCTTAAATAGTTCGGAAAAGAGAATTTGGGGTTGTATATGACAAGCAAAAAGAAAGTTGTTTAACATGTTTAACATAACCCCATCAGTAAGGGGCGTTCAACAAATGATATGAATTAACTGAGGCTGGACAAAGGTACCTTCTTCATCATTTCTCTACGAGTCACTTTTGCCATTATTGTTATAGAGCCCAAATTCGAAGGCAGGGTTGCCACCTCTTTAAAAAATATACACCCTAGACATTCTACTTGAGACAAAAAGTTTACTTTTGCTGTAACTTGTTCTATCGTAGTTTGATCCCTAAAAATATCATCTCCCCTCTTATCTCTTTTATCTCCCTGCCTCAGTCAACACTATATGAGTCAATGTTATCAATATTTACGTCTTCCCCTTGTCTATTCGGTGCACTCGGTTGAACCCCATCGCCTCCAACATTACCCATTACGTCATTATAACTAATAGAGTCACTGTCAACACCAGGATCACCTCGAATGACGTCATTATAACTAATAGAGTCACTGTCAACCGTCTCTTCGTCTGTCTCTGGTCCACGAGGTACACTCGGTTGAGGCCCACACTCTCCGGCATTACCTTTTACGTCATCTACACTATAAGAGTCTGAATAAGAGAAATCATCGTAAGGGATGTCAATGACGTCATCGTCTTCATCATCCTGTTGTGAAGAAACAGACGAAGAATCAGCACGCTGGTAGAGAAAACGCACGGAATGTGACGCCCTAATTGATTTTAGCTCCCGATATGATTCATAGTTTGTATAGCAGATATAGAAGCCTAGAGAGAGACCTTCTTCTGTAATCAATGGGAGACATATCTCACCTAAAACAGTGAAAATGCTCCCATATAAGTACCTTCCAGTACCTCCTCAGTTTCCAAAAGAACATCCCTTTAGTGCACCTTTCAGGAAAAGCAGGGAGTTGCAAGTCAAAACAACAGTAGCCTTTACCAGGTTAAAACTGTTCAGGGCCATACCCACACTGTACAAGTCATCAGTGAGAGACCAATCAAAGTCATGATTTTGATTAAATTTACTCAATCATACTGCAATCTCCTATATGGCTTCTCCTAAGTATGTATGGGATGCCAAAGACCTTTTAACACATTCAAAGAGCTGTAATATGTGTACGAGACATTTGGGTTGACTGAGATCGGAAGCTAAGACTGATTTCTAGGAATGTGAATTCATATACGCATATGTATACAAAGCCGTACACGAATGAGTATACGTAGATGCATAAGTAATTATCTACACGTACGCTTTTACGTACGTGTATACGTGTACGTAAACAGCTAAAAGAGCTATGTTCCCAAGGGACACTCGCAATGAAAAAACCTCTATCCCCTAATCTCTACATCATGGGTCTGTCATTCGCGGCCCAGTTTCAGACTGGAGGAAAACACTGAACGAGATCGTAGTTACAAAATACGTAAACGTAAACGTGTACGTTTATCCTTTTCTCAAAAGTCCCCGTTTACTTATACGTGTACATATTTGCATGTGATACCGGCAGTGTTACTCACAACTATGTCGGAATACCGCTTATTAGTGACGATGAAGTTATATTTCTGTTTCAAGTCTTGCGAGAGAAAGAAGAAACAATTGAAAAAGGATAAACTCAGGATTTTTTAACCAGGATATTGTTGCAACTCCCTGCTTTATCCAACAGAACTTTTCCTCTTCCAGTGCCATTTTAGTCATCTAACATTATCCCCATCCTATTAGACATCCACTGACAATAATAGCTTTACGAAGTGCGTCAAGACAGAATGTACCGTGAATAAAGCTGGAACGGAGGGAGGAATTTCATAACCTGGGTCATGAAAAATATACCTTACTTTCACTAAGGGTGGCAACTCCCTGTTACCACAATGTTCACTCAACCTTTTAGTTATAGGCTATCTTACTAAAGGAAAGAACTTGTTTCATTTAGGCATCATGCAGGGCTGCACGGAAACATCGCCATTCAATGTGTTTATTTGAAGACTCTACATACAATTGATTGTGAGTGTGTTGAACGTCTTCGGAATAAGGCATGTATGTTGTAACAGATGTGCGCAGAGCGACAGAAAAGAATTCTCCATGATAATTTGAGTAAGAAATGTGGTCGTTTAAAAAAATGAAAAAGGAAGAAAAGTGTTTCTTCCCGCCAACCAAGCTTATAGGAGGCCAAGGTCTTGCACTCACAAAAATTCACACTACAATGTGGTTGATGGATGAACAAAAGTCAAAATCCGTTCCCAACTAACTTAAGGGAGTAATGGGGCCATTCAAAGATCGCTGCCAAATTGTGCATAATGTGCCAGTTTCTTTGAATGTCTTGGTAAGCATCAAACATGTTCATGGGTAAGGATGCGTGGTGCGCTACAACCACTTACACCATCGTATGTCATTTATAGTTCATCTGATAGCCACACAAAATATCAGCAAATATTACGGTTCGTGTCTAAATGTTAAAGGACCGAGGCTTCCTCAATCTTATAAGTAGTTGAATACTTTACATCCACAAATTTTGGCTGATAGGCTGGTTGACCATTCATGGGAGAGACGACAAAAGGTGGTTCTTCCGACCAAATGTAAGACCTTTCATCCATCCCTGCCCTCCTTATGGTCTCCGCAAATGTGCGCTTTTATGATATTCATTACCTTTTAAATAATGTGCAACTCTTCATTAAATTTTGAAATTGTTGGCATAAGTAAAAGCAAGCTCGTGGCCTGCAAGGAAAGGGGTAGGGTGAGGGAAGGAGGAGATGCTACCAGTGGTGCTCCGCTTAGTTTGAAGAACCCATAGTAATTTTGCACAGGCACACGCCCAGTAATCTACACCTAAGATTTTACTCAAAACTGCGTTTAAATATGCAAACTGGATTGTCTCCGTTTCACACGCAGCTTGACGCCAATTCAATTTAAAGCATTTCAAGTGTTTTTAAGGAAGGGTAAGTATTCCCAAGGGACTTAAAGGGCAATTTTCGTCATTCCAGGCAGTTCCAATTCCCTCCGAGTTAACTAGTAAGCAACTTGTAGCTCATCCCATAACTGTGTAAAGCTCCTCCTTATAGAGACAAAAAAACTAATTTTACTGCCTATAAGGCCATGTCCTGGCCCGTGAGCATACGAGACTATGATGTGTACTCTAAACACTCTCTGTGCATTGTGTGGAATTTAAGCTACTCTGAATTTTTTTAATTTTATAAACTTTGATGTCAATCAAAGAGCAATCACCAACTAAGAATTTTGATACCCCACACTTAAAATATACATTGTGGTGACGAGAGTTTGTCTAAGTCAAAAGTCCTTGGTAATAGGGGTAAACATCAGCAAAATATGTCTCTGATCACGAGGGTCGCTGTCTATACTGCAAAAGGCTTCGTTGATTAAATGTTAACCGTAACGTGCTGAGTTACCAAGTCTAAGTTAATTGGCAACTGAGGCCAACTGACTTATTAGGCCAACGCGTTTTAAGTAAACATGGCAGATAAAAGGTATGACAGTAGCCTCACAATTTACACATTCCTGAGTCTGAAACGAAACCATTATTTTATACCACCTAGTAAAATGTTTGTTGAGACAATTCCATTACAGCATGCATTTTTACATTACACTCCGATTACGCCTACTGCATTGCATTTGTGTCACATTTTTGTATCTACCTTGCTCACTGAATGCTCAAGTACCGGGCATATTTTTCAAGCAAGCAACAGTAAAGCAGTGCGGGTACTTTGCGGATTCTTTACATTGTTATTAGCGTAGTCAACACTATTTCTTTCTGCATTTGTCTTATTCACTGATAATGTGATAATGTTTAGCGCTGATGCGCTTGATAATCACGAACAGTAGCCTATATTTGAGCCAAGCTAATAAACTGAAATGTAGTTGTTAGTGTAAAGTTTGTAATTTATGTGAACTAGAAATAGACAAACTCAGACCAGCTTTTGGAAGAGGTCAAAGGTTATCTAAGGTCATCGAAGATGGAAAACGAAATTCTTAGGAACTGCTTGTAATCACGATATCTCAAGATAGCAGTGATGGACAATTTTCATGCGTGATTTATAACCTTATTACATTTGGAGCAAGAACGTTGTTTTTAGTTGAGATCAGAGGTCTTTTGGGGTCGTCAGAGGTCAAAAACCGAAAACCTTTAAAAACACGATATTTCAAGAAGGGATGATGGATAACTTTCATACTTATTATATAGATGTGATATTTTAAGCAGGGAGCTGTTACGGAAGGACATGAAGCATTTGCCTCTCCTTTGAAACTACCAGGCTTGCCGACAATAAGCTCCTAATTGTTGAGCTCTTGAAATTTTTGGACCACCCATCAAAAACGCCCTGGGAAGCGACAACAATAGTTCTTGTCGTCTGCTAGATCTCATATGCTTCTTGGAATGATTTTACCCATGCTATAATATTTCCAGTCATCAGACAAAACAAAAATTATTCTATTATTGTACGCCAGAGCTCACTTTCTGAAAGGGTTCAGTACAACTTCTAATAATTTATAGAACATGGTCACATTTTTCGCTGTTTGAGGAACAATCAGAAAATTTTTCAAAGTTCATATGCAAAAGTTAGACTTTTCATTTATTGCTAAAAAGAGATGTTACTAACTAATAGACGAAATTAGAATAAAAAAGGTATTCGATCACCTAAAAGTGCATGTGCAGTCGTTTCGACTAAAAGACTGACGAAGGTTTGACGCTTGTCGGCATTGTAGATCATTTCAAACCATTGTCACTCTGAGATCTTTGTTAGAGGATTACGTTCGTATGAAAGGATCAAGTTCTCATTAGGAGATTTAAGTCAAACAAACTTAAGAAGAGGAAATAAAGGACCTGTCAATCAAAGTCTCTTCCCACAAAAGGATTAACGTACTTTCAATATGTATTGTCTGATAGATGAAATTGAATCAGGTGCTTTATCTCAATTCCGTTACAGCTCCCTTCTTTGAGAGGGAACCTATGGGTTGTTGGAGGTCGAAGGTCATATGAGATCATCAGAGGTAAAACTACGAAACCTCTTAAATTGAATAGACAATGGGCGGTACCACCAAATTGTGTCCGGCGTTTCGTGAACAACAAAAGGTCATTCCACCATTTCAAAGATAAAGTTACAGAGAACAACTTTTTTCACAAACATAACTGCTAAAGTGATAATTCTTATTTGAATAACCTTATTATGAACATGTGTAAAGGATGCTGTGACTATAGTTTGATTAGAAATACCATACGTGTAACGAATTTGTTTCTGGCAAAGTTGCACGTGCTCGGTTTCCCCACACAGACGACCGAGAATGGAATCATTTCTTAGATTCATTTTCTTCAAATTTTGGTGGGCTTCCAAGTTCATGTAAGGTCAGCAGAGATCAGATTGTAAAAACATCGTAAAATGCTATAGTCCAGAAGTATAAATATGAGGGATGAAAATTAGTGTGACAAAGCATCCTTTGTCGTCACGGAATCACTAAGCCTTTGGGTTTACTGGTTATCCAGAAGAGCTGGCGAAACAAACGCTGAGAGGGGAAATCTCGATAAAAATCCTGACTTTGTGGCCTCTGAACTTACACTAAAAGTTTGAGCCTGAAACGTTTATTTTCCTTTAAATGCAAAAAGGTATTTTGCACTTTTGTGGTGTTTGTATGCAATGTGAGGCTCGAGGTGGATAGCTAACATCACAAAATGTCATCTTCGATTCATCATTGAGATTGGCAGAATGAAACTCTTCATTCCTTTCCCTTCAGCGATACATGCCAACTCAGGTTTCTTGGGCCTACTATTAGGTAATCGATGTGCGCCTTAAGCATAAGTTCAGACTTCAGAGACCAAAAAGCCGGAAGCCAAAAGCTCGAATTTGTATAACTAACCGTCAACCAAAGCGACCTCATGCAATGCAAATTTATCAACAAATCACTGCGTAATATGCCTAATTTGTTTTGTAGTTAGAAATGGGAACCACATCATCAATCTTTTCTGTGTTAGCATTCACTAAAGCCGAAATGGGCAGCAAAGTTCCTTACATTCATTTCATACATTAAGTATTTCTGCTATCATGACAACTAACATAAGCAGTTGGCGCATATTTTATGGGTAAGGGAACTACGATACCCCTTCAAGATACTTCACGTAGAATTTACGTATGAAAAACAGTTATGTCCGTATGGTAAAGTTTGCAATTCCTTTTTCTGATGTTTAGTCCGGTAACTTAATCGATTTTTGAATAAAAATATTGTACCAATAGTATCTCCTTCATTTACCTCAGTAACTTTAACTTCAGCTGAGTTGGTAGACAGGGATGAAGTTGATGGATAAGTGAACGAAAAGTCCAAAATAACGCCAGTATCATCGGTATTAACAGCTAGATTGGTGAAGTTGACCCAGCCATTGGTAAATTCGTACGTAGTAACACCAGACACGGAGGCAGTTTCGGACACTGCTTCTCCTCTGAGAGCTACCCCAAGCACCCACGGTCTCGATGCATGACCTAACTGTTCCACAATATTTCCCTGGAATACCGAGAGAAGTACTGTAGCTTTATGGAGAACACACGAAAATGTAATACACAAGCAACTTGCTGTTGAATTTAGATTGCAATGGCGGTACAACTAATTATTGAACTTACATTCTTTGGTAACAACGAACGTCCTCTTAACTCTCTTTCGAACAAGATTTATTTCTTCTCCAAGTCTTTTCTGAGTGCTTTTGTGTCTGAAGTACAAAGAATAACTATTTTCTACAAAAAATGGGTAGCACCACTTTAAAAGGCCTACCTCAGCGTCCACCACTTTTATCTGTGGTTGTGTCAAGAAGGGTTTGCCTTTCGTAGCCTTTCCGGGTTCTTGCACAATTATCAATTCACTGGGTTGGCGGTATACCACTGGGGCACCAGTGTTTGTTTTTTTAGCCTCTTCATGTGCCTGCTTCTCGGCATAGCTTTGGAAAACAAAGTAAAATTTTCAAGTTTAATACCAAAGTAGGTACTAGAATGGAGCCTGTGCAACACACAAAACGTCTCTAGATACAACTGCAGAACTAGAGAACGAAGAATATATTTGCCCAAAACGCACGTGCAATATCCTCCTAATATGTGTGGTTGTTCACCTTTCCTTTGATCAGCGTGAAAAAAAATCAGAAGTGCGTTTATTTGATTGGAAAAGAATGTTCGGATCAATAAAATTGCCGAGGAGGTTCTCCACTGACGTTACAAATACATGTAATTCAACAAAGTCAGCCATATTGAACGTCAGACTTATTGAGAGGGCGCAGTAAGTACACTGTGCACATACAGTATTAGCCAGCGCCCAAACTTTTCTATACCTAATGTTCAAAGAAGATATGATGGGGAAAGTTTGTTGCCTAATCCTCGAGAAGTACAACAGAGTCAGTAGTTTTATTCTGGGTTTCCAAATATTATACAACGTAGAGCTAGACGGATTGATGGAATTCTTTGGAAGAAATGTAATACTACAAGCCACATACTAGATTGTGCAGTGTTCGCTGTATTTCTGGTGAGCAACCTATAAAGGTACATATGATTGGGAACTTTTTCTATGTGATCGATTCAACACATTTAAGCCCAGCACATGAAGCCCACACGAAAGTCTACACTTTACTCATTCGTGTAATCATTTCTTTTTTTCAGTCCTTACTTTTTACGCTTTGACCGACAAGTTATGAGCCCAGAGTGTTTGCTATCCGTACAATAATTCGTACAATAAGTTTGACATCCAAAACCGAGGTGCAAACAAACCCGAAGGTATATGACGACTCGTGAAGAACCTGTAGGCGTTATATAGGATACCAATATGTAATGAAGCTACGGGACAGAGGTGTCCAGAGGGTCGCTGAAGTTAAGAGGAGTTTTTCAAAATGGAATTTAGAAATTAAGTATCTTAACGTAAATAATTTTTACTCACGTCGGACCAGTGTCTCGTGGTGTTCCTCCAGTTTCGATAGTAGCTCTTACCCCTCCGGTGGGGTCTACAGGGCTGTCCACAGGGTCTGTCATTGAGAGGTATGTTACTTGAAAATTAAAGGCTCTTGCCAGGTCCCCTGTCTGGAAGTTATCAACAATTTTAGACTGTATTTCCAGCAGGTTTTCGAAAGATAGCCTTGTATCACCTACAGTAGAAGTAAGGGAACGTAAAAGTAGTATAAAATTATTTAGGTCCAAATTTCGGATGGATGGAACTTCCATTTTGTAGTTATTTTTTAAAGCCAAACAGCTCATCGAGGGCAATAATCTTTTAAATACAAAGTTACAAAAGTGGTTGACGCTTTGTGCATTTTTGCCAATGCAAAGTCGTGATAGAAAGCGACACAAATAAAATAAAATCAGCCTAGACCAGAAGTTCTGGCGTGTTTTAGACCGCCGGAAAATGGTTACTCTATAGTTATTTTCATAGCCAGAACTCAATCACAAAGTTTGAGTTGTAACTTAAATTTTTGGCTGTTCAAATATTCGAGGGCCACTTACGTATACGTGCAACGTCTTTAAATAGGTTCTTAATGGGTTCTCAACTGACGACACGCCGACGGAGCGCTAATGGAGAGCGAACCATCACTTGTGAACCTAGGGCGTAGACAGTCATACTGAACGAAAAACAGATTTTCTACTTAAGCAAGTCCTGTTTAGTTTAATCTAGACTTCCAACACGATGTGATGCACAAATGCTATGCGAGGATATGTGATACTCAAATTAGCCTTAGTTTTTAACATGTGTGTTGCAGGATTAGGGAAACTAAAATTTGACTCTGTAAGTAAGATCTGTAGCTTTCACTTGATTGAATGAAAATGCACTGTAGAGTTAAAAGGCAAACCATGCCTTCAGGATTCTTGAAAATTCTGGCTCATGACATTCTTTTAGGATCGTTCAAACATGATGTGCACAACAGTTTATTCCACTAGTACGACAATCACGCTGTAGCAGGAGGAACATTTTGTACGTTGTCAGAATATGATGCATTGTGACGTAAAGTAATCTAATCATTCAAACATCCACAAATGCATGCGATGTTTACAGATATAGATCTCTCGCAAAATTTCAGCCATATCGGTAAGAGTAACAAATGGCAAAATGGCACCACTTCACACACATTGGAAAAGGTGACCACAATTTTTGTCGGACTCGTCAGCTTATCAGATCGACAGACCTGGGCAGATCATAATAGCTCAGGTTAAGACGTTCAGCTCTAGCTCGGCGGAGAGTTTCAGTTAATACACTTTTTATTCTTCTGCTTGACACAAGCCTTACATGCCATACTCAAAAAAGAAAAGCTTATGGTAGACAGGATTCCGGTTAAACTTTTGTCTGAAGCTTTAAAACAAAGAAATACGTCTACAATGTTTAGTTCTGGTTAAACCTACCATGAGGCACAACATCTGGATTTACTGCGGTGGTATTGGAGATATCACTTGATGACGTAGCAGAGGGTTGATTACCTATCTCCACTTCAACAAGGACCTCTTCAGCTGAACGCCTGCTCCGTGTGGCACTGTCCTCACTGATAATCTTGACAACACGAAGTTTGGAAGGAGGTATATCTAAAAAGCTGGCTAAGTTTTGAACTATGTTTTCTTCAAAAAAAATGTCAACCTCAACAGCTGGAATGCCTAAAGTTGTCATGATAACGGAAGCAGTTTTAACCTCAATGACTGTCGGTCCCCTGATGAGGACGAAAAGTTGATTAAGATCTCTGTCAAAAAAGTTTGACCCAAGACCACTGGAATAAAGATCCGAATTGGTCTCATCTGCATTTGGCGCCTGGAAGTAAAAGGCATATATCATGTATATGTTTAGTTTGTCATGCGTTTTCTAATGTACTTTCATTTTTACCTTTTTTAATTTTAAACTTTAAAACCGTTTATGCAAATAGCAGTGACATTTCCCTTTGGTTTTATTGGGGAAACCCCTGAATTTAATATACAATGTGACACACGTCATCATCTGTATGTATTATTGTACGGATTGTCAGACACAATATGATGCTTTGTCATCATGTGACCCAAAGTAGCTTTTGCTTTTTTCCATAAGCTGTCATAAAATATAAGGGATTACTATTCAGTTTCTTTCGTTCGATCTCTATGACAAAATGCTTCCGAAGTGTGCTTTACACCGTGGTATAAAACATTCTCACCTTCCACGTGAAGATTCCATTTTCTTTGACACCATTGGTTGGGGTGATGTAGTTATCATTGACATACACATCCAATCTCTGCGGGTTAGCGTAATATGTGGATACAACAACTGACTGAGTGTCGTCAGCATTGAGTAGATGGTATCTCAGATTCTGCGGAGTAGTTCCTGTGAAGTGAATGTCGTAATACCGGCCAGTGGCCACAATGGTGTAGAAAGTGCTGAGCCTCTCTTGACAAGTGAATCCATAACAACAACCGTAATCTCGGGGTCCATTGATAAGGTCCACGTAGTCGTTAGAGGAAAGGGACAATGGGGAAACCCGACGAGTTTCTGTGTCAGCATCCATACTCTCTACAACCATCATCATGTGATCCAGGTCATGACATTCGTAAGCTTGCCAATCATCAAACCACTTACAGTCATCACTTGTACCACGGTAAATACCTGAAATCAGAATAAAAGGCCGTCATGTAAGTGTGTGGGACGTCAAACACATGGTTGGAAATACAAAGGAAGGGGTAAAATATAGATGGTGCAGAGTATGGGAGAAGGGGTATATAGACTGTGGGGGGCTAAATACATAAATAGTAGAACAGAAAGTGAGGTGGAAAGGTATAAACCCACATAATACACAAGATGGGAAAATGAGTGAAAGGGGGATTAATAAATGGATAGGCGAGGTTTTACATACGGTAGGATGGTACATACACGGGATGGTACGGTGACAACATAATGGGGTGGAAGCGTGGATGTAATTCACAAAATGTTAACCATGGAGAGATTATAAAACATGACAATGTTAGATGCAAGCTGGTCGTCATGCATGACTTAAACTAGAATCATTGAAGCTTTTTAAGGTTTTTGTTTATCAACTTGGTGTGGTGATAGTTCCTGCAATATAAATAACTTATTTTGCAAAAGGGAAACGTTAGACAGGTTTCGATGGATGAAACAAGAGGAGGACCATCTAGCCGTATATTTAAGTCCTTATATCTTTAGAAATTGAATGACATCCTAATTTTCCTGTTTTCGTCCTTTTACATAGGCCTATAGGTTTCTTAACAATCTCCTGCGGAGAAACATTAACGTATCTTTACCCAAAATATACGGTTTCAAACAGAACTATGGTACTTTGCATGTTCATATTTTGCGCCACCTATCACTTTTACTCATCTTTCACAAAGTGCTTTAGAATATTTGGCTACAACGATTTGGAGCTGTTAACCAGTAACTGTTATTTTTAGACCAAGTATAAACTTTTTGGATATAATCTTGTAAAAGATTAAATCTTTAAACGAGATCTTAAGTTCTTTTGTCGCTATCGAAATCTCATTCGTTAGTAATGAACTGAATTTTTAAAGTTGATGATTGCCTTTATGCAAGGGATGTTGAAGCAACATTGAGAAGGCATGGATCTGGGGGAGCAAAATTGTGGCAAAGGTTTTGCTAGTTTAGGGTAGGCTTTCAGATAGCGGTGATCCCTCTTTGTTTGACCATTGTCCCCTTTCTTTCTTTGTTGGTTACTTCCAGAAATCCTCAGTCGATACTTTCAATAAACTTTTTCTAATGGTTTTTGCTTTCAAATTTATTAGATGAAACAACAACACTGTATTATATTCGAAACACGTGGTCTGAAATATACTTACTTACAAAGGCAGTAACAAACTACCATAACTGGACTTGATGCACAACGTTGTAGGCAATTCATTAGGCAGAACTGTCATAAATCTTTGTAGCCCAATTCTGGCAATTCGTTTTAAAATTTAACCCACTCTGGTTAGTCAACTACGTAAATTATTTTATTACCTGTAGTATTCCTTCTGAATTTTAGATTGGTGTTGCAGTTGCACTTCTCTTTGTAAATACTTGCTAATTATACTGGTTTTAATAAATGAAATGAAAAATGAAATTTATCTCGAACATGTTAACTTCATGCCAAATTGCGTATTCCTTAAAAGTAGTAGAGGAGTAGAACAGTAATTGCTTTAGTTCTTACGAGCCTTAAAGAGAGCAAAATGTCATGACGCAACACTTGGAAATTGTGCTATTCAGAACTTCTAGCAGTGGCGTACGCAGGATTGGCCTAAAGGAATTTTCCGTAGACCATTTTTTTTTGCTTTTTTTGCACTTCATTTCTACCGACTTCCGTTGACATACTTGTACGATCCGAATTCTTCAGATGCTGTTCACTTGTCAAAGATTTTTGAAAATTTAGGTGTCCTTACATGCAATGTGGTGCCAAATATGCTACATTTTGAAGTAGAGTTTGTGTTAAAAAAATTTACGTATTTTTAGGAACTGAATAAAAAAAAATTGGCATCCGTGAGGGGGACATGGCCCAATGCCCCCCCCCCCGCGTACGCCAGAGACTTCTAGGCATACAATATACTTACCTTTGTTTGTTGGAACTGAGATACTGCTACCATCCGGCTTTGTCAACAGTGTACTGGGTATCATGTAGTCACCAGGACCTCCATTCGATTTAAATTCTGATTGTGGGATAACGGTTCCTACTCTCCCCAGCATGCTTCCATCAAGATCACGAATAATTGTCTTCTTCATTCCATCACATTCCATATCTACGCAGTCAGAAGGGTTCACCAATCTATGCAAAAAAGGGCAATGTTAATATACGATTTTTATCGTGTACTTATATCTTGATGCACTGGCTAATAGATTTTAATGTGTTCTTCAGCTACTTTTCTTCTTTTCATATCGTGCGTTCCAAGTTTCGTCATTTTTATGATTATTTTAACTAATAAATCAACAGCGTTGCATACAAAAGTGAATGAGACGTCAGTTATCTCCCTCAAACATTACACATTTTAATGCTTACAACTAAAAATACTCATCATGGACAAAAAAAAATACCTGAAAAGTTTCTTACAACGACTAAGGGTTTCAATAAAGTAGGGTAAGAAATATGGACTTTCCATGAGATCAAACTTAATATGAGTACACCATGGTAGCATCAACACGGTAGTAAATAAAACAATGAACAAGCCAATTCTGTGTATGCACATGTAATTTCTTCCTTAATTGTGTGAATACTATATAGAACGTTCAGCCTTGGCTCAGTTATACTTCTACTCTGGGAGGGCAAAGTAAAATAACCCTTATCCCAGCGATTTCTCCTTCTACATTCTTCAACATAAAAAAATTATGCTATTGCCCCTTGAATTATTGCTCTCGTATTCCTTCCGTATCCAAATTTTTTTTTTTTTCAGCCAAGGGTTGAATACTGAGTAAAGTCAAGTGACAATTTATTGATATCAGTTATAAAATGAGGATATAATAAAATGGATTCTGAAAGATAAAAATATGAAAATACGAAAAATATAATAAGGTAGAACTCTTAAACTTTCATTATCTGTCGGTATACGGCAAGGATCCTAATGATGAAAGCATACTCAAGGTTGGGGCTGTGGATCCAGACATAGTTCTCTTTTGGTACATCTACAAAACTGAGTTTCTGCACATGCGTTGGGTGGGAGGCATCACTACTTGCACGGTTGGTCATGATGGCGACGTGTTTCTTTTCACATTTATTGCCATAGTTTGAAAATTTCACTCCTGGGAAGAAATATCATTCCTTGATTTTCTTTCACAAATGGGAATTACTTGGAAGTGACAGAAGGAATTTTGTAGGAAATAAAGTTAGAGTTACCTTGTATCTTTGCTACAATGAATCCGTATCCCAAACAAAGACGCAAGTACTGGTTTCAAAAAGTTTGCAGCGCTAAATTAACAAGACGTGCTACTATACAAATAAGTACGAAAATTACAAATTAAAAAGTGACACATGTCAATCATGTTAACAGAACATGATAGCCAAGATCACAAATCCTCAAAAAGAGCAAATAAAAGATAAATAGATTGTTTACAATGCATCAGCGGATAACACGCATGTGAGTTATGAAAGTGGCATCATTTGGAATTTCCAAAATTTTGGTAAACATATTATTCTTGTGATGCAAAGCCGGGACTGCCTATCTTTCAAATCTCAATTTTTTGTAAACAAGTTACCTAGTTCCCTGGTTTTGAATTCCATGTAATTTCTTTTAAAGATGAGACTACCTTTCTGTACAAAAAATACAATTTTCCCTTATATATATATATATTTTCCTTCATAAACGAGACATCAACTGCATGGACAAGATTTGGAAACCTTTGGTTACATATTGTAAAGCTGTCATCCATTGTATATTTCGTGGTAGTTTCAAGGTTCTCTTTAAACTGTTACATTTAATTGTGACACAACTGCACAACACATATATCTCAGATAGCAGCAACAAAACTAAATACACTAGAACCCAGAAAGCGCAAATGCTTAGTGATTCCTTGCTGAAAGGAAATTATTTGTTGCACTGACTCGGTTCGTCCCTCAGATGAACCTCAGATGAACCATACCACAAAGTGAATGTCCAGGAGGGAATCGTACCCTGAACCGTCTGCGTGAGAAACTGAGATCTGTTTTTCTCTTTTATTGGTATTGGTATTGGTTGCTATGTTTCATATTTTGGGATTTTGATGTAGTAGTGTTTGTCAAGTTTGGCCTATGGTCGTCCAGATGCAATCATCGTAACCCAAAACACTACAGGAATGATACGTAAGCAGCGAGGAATTCGCCCTTCTTACGATATCTGGCATGGATTAATGTTGTGGGCGTTTCTTGTACCACTATGAAGGGTGTTTCATAGAGTTACAGGGAAAATTCTAACACAACAGTCAATTCAGTTTATTTCATGCACATGAGAACTTGTTCCTTAAATTTTGAAACCAAGAATTCCAGGGTCCAGTCCAATTACTTGACATTTCGTTCACCAATGATGGTAATGACTTAGTTCTCTTGAACTATACACCAAAATTGTCACGCCTGAAAAATTGTCTGAAGTCATGGTCAAGTAGGAACTTGAAACCAATCGGTCGTAAAATATTATCGTTAAAACTTTTGCCCTCTCGCATCTTGTTCTTCTTTTTCAAGTGCTTCCAAGTCTCCCAAATCATTTTTTAAAGGACGTAGAGAAAGTAATTTATAAAATGATTTCGGCTGGGCAATCCAGACAATATTAAAGGCTTTATCATAATCAATGCAATCTGTGAGGGTAGGTAAAATGTAATAAATGTACCTACTTTCGTAAAGAGTTTAAAATGTTCTTGGGTTAAGCGTTATTGTAATGAGACTGCTGAAATTTAGAAACTGTTTTTTGACTTGTTCTTAAATCCATATTGGTAATCGTTTCATTTTTCGATGCAATTATTGTAAAAAATATTCAAAATATAAAAAAATGTTTTTTACCATACAAGTACTAGACGACTGGAGCAATTTTGTCTTCACAAACCCTTCTGATAATTATGGTAGCCAAGTAATTTGGAGCAATTCATGTATCCGTACTAATAATAATATCGTAATGAATAAGAGTTACTTAAGAAGAATGTGGTGTATGCCAGGGATGTTTTTTATGATGGTTATTCACCCTTACCCCTGGATCAATTTAAACAACTCTTTAAGATCGAGACTTTTCCATTTACTTTGTATTGGAGATTAGTTAATGTAATACCGAAGATTTGGATAAGATCTGGCAGTGTAGGATCTATGGCTTCCAACAAAACTATTGATTTTCGGAACCAAACCCTTCAGTCCACTTTCTCAATTTATCTCAACCACATAAGCCGATTCTCCAAAGCCCTACGTCAAGGCAAAAATGGCAGGGCGAACTTTTAATACCTTTACGGAGGATGAATGACAAAGGATTTTTAAAATGTACCACGGTATGGTATCATAACCCCAAGCTTCGTCATTTTCAATTTAAGTTTTTGCACAGGATCATTCCTACAATCCTACAAATTAACTCTTATTTTTAATGGGTAAATAGGATTCAGAACTTTGCTCCTTTTATGGTATTGCAACTGACAGCATTCTGTGACTGTAGTTGCACACAGGGCCGTAGCTAGGGTCATATGTTTAGGGGGTTGTAAAAATCCCAAATTCATACTGGTTGGATGTTTTTCCCAACTGAGTGAAAGCGTATAAAGTGTACTTTTTTACTCACCCCTGCGTTTTATGTATACAGCAGTATGGGTCCTTCCTTTGTCACTACATAAAAGTGCCGTCCTGGGGGAAGCTCTAAGGGGAGGGGGTGTCCCCCCACCTTTTAGGAAATTGTTGTTAATTTAAAGTTTGCATAGAGGCAAAATGGTGCTATATCTTTGCGACATTTTTAGCTGCCCATATATCGCTGAAGAATGTCTATAATTTGGTGAATACAGCAGCAGGTATCCTTTCCTTTTCACGACGTAAAAGTGCCTTCCTAGGAGAGCAATGTAAGTGAAGGGGGTGTCCCCCTACCCTTTGAGAAATTTTGTTAATTTAAGGTAGCTTAGATGCAAAATGGTGCTATCTTTGGGACATTTTTTAAGATGCTCATATGGCTGGGGAATGTCCATAATTTAGTGATTTCTAATTTTTGGTTAGGTAAAAGAAGAGAGAAAGTTGTCTTAGAGAAAAATACGTTGTCAACCAACCCCGGAAGAACCCCCTTATTTTGGGTTCTTTACTGTCTTCTATTCAAACAATTTTATAGCAAAATACTTGCGTGCAAAAATATTCTTGGACTATTACGAAAATATCCTTTGCTTCATTTTGCATTATAAAAGAGCATCTAAGGCAGGCAGATACCAGGAAGCTCTGGATCAATTATGTAAAATGGGGCAAAGGCATAATGCTTATTACCTGACATCCAAATGATAATATAGAGTATGACGCCAAGCACTTTACATGCATCGCAGTTTTACTAACTTTGAACGAAAATCGAGACGAATAGCTTCCAGCAATGGAGAATGGGCACACGGTAGAGTATAGGTGCAGAAAGGTGATATAAGACCTCCCTGGTAGGTGGAGTAAAAGGAATTAAGGACTAAAAAGCGCATTTCGGAATGCTTTTTCGTAGTAAGTATATTAACAATCACCATTTATACCGATAAAGGCTGTGCGCGAAGTGCTCGGTATTTTTTTCTTTTTTTTTTGAAACATGTATAACGGCAAATACGTACTTTCACCCTTCCACATTGTGCTCCAAACTTCAAACAAAGATCCCATATTGATGCGAGGCCCCTACAGATGTTTTGAGACGTATCTCTGTTTTTCGGATAGTGTGATCAGAATAGTTTCATGTATGATTACCTTATCAATGGTAATGACATTAAGCGCGAAACGTGACGAAAGTGGAGAAAATAATTTATTATTTTCACTTCATCTTGTTGGAAAATACATACAAAGGCTCAGTCGGAAAAATATTCTAGACTGAGAAATCAGAAATTTAAACTGGTATTTCATATTTTCCGACTATCGTCGCTCTGACAAACTTTGGAGGTCTCTCAACCCCCGCACCCCCGGTCGAGACGGCCCTGGTCGTACAGCTTCCTTCATTTTAAACTGACCTTCTTCTTCGGGTATGGAAACAGCCCCATGCATCCGTATAATTTTTAACCCTTCACATGAAATGTTATATATACGAGTGTAGAAGGAACGACTATGTTTTATGTGTTGAATAATTCCTTGTCAAGTTTACGTTTGCTATAAGCATTTAAAAATTTAATTATTGCAGAGTTTTCCCAAATAAGAGAAACAAAATAAATTACAGTGATTTGATACATGCCTTTTCCTCATGCCCAGAATTGTTTTACTGATGCCCTTACAGTTTATTCAAATTCTTTTTAAGGGCTGGTAGATTGTATTATTACCATTCTTATAGTATAATGAAGTTAACATACTTTCTGTTCTGTTCTCATTGCTATTTACATCTCTATGTAAAGAAGATTATTAGAACTATGTCCTGTGCTCTTTGTGTAAATCAAGTATCAAATATTTGTACATATCCTCATTAATACCGTTGCGGTTGCTCTTCTGTTACAAAAGATTTCAATATGCGGAGAAAAAAGAATTCGCTCAATTGACTATGTTTTTGTGTGTTCTAAGGGGTCAGGCTTCACTAACCTTGTGTTATCCCATTTAAAGGGTTCAGTCACAGAACAAGAACATATCACAGGACATCTAAAGGAGAGATGATTTAAGTCTTCAGAAGGAAACACACTCTGGTACTTTTTCTAAACATCCTACGTGTCATATTAAAATGGAAAATTGAGTAACACTCTGTTACTCAAGTGCCAACTATCTTAATTTCATAAAAAGAAATATTATCTTTTACCTGTTAGCTTAGAGACACCACGTATGGTTGGGTACGACTTGACTCCTGACAGGGATCGAAAGTAGGCTCCATTACGCGATGACATGAACACAGCAATGAAAAATCCAACATTTCCCCTTCCTGATGCTAGCTGGTTACGGTGTATCTTTGTGTCCGACGCAGCCTTTGGAGGATCCTAACCACGATGGAAAATTTGCAAAAATATCCATGTATGCCACCACTTTCTTGTCTACAGTATGAAAGCTTTTATCCAATTTAATACTATTAGTAGAGTAAAATACTATTTCAGCTGGAATACCTTTTTGTTGGTTGCCAGTACGAATTAATTTTGTTAAAAAAGTGGAAAGTTGAGAAAAATACTCACAGCATTACAGTTATAGCTGGGACTGGTCCCAACTAATACGGAGTCTTTGACTTCCACAAATTTGTCCGAAATCTTATGTCTAATTGCTGAAGGGCCAACGATTAAAGCAAAGACTCCACCTTTGTTATCAACAAGCACTGAATCAGTCACCAATAGGGAAGATGTAATCTGAGCATATACACCGTAGTCAAAGCTATTCCAGATGAAAAAGTTTGACACCTGAAAAACAAAAGGTTTCAAAAGTATTCGATCAAATATGATGTTGCCATGCTTCAGGAAGGAAGTCCCTTTAGATGAAAGTATCTGTTGTACTGATTGCTTAAAATGAGAAATACAGGGGACAATCAGGTAGTGGTTAACCCTGGCTGGAGACCCAGCCTGTGTTTCGCAAACTTGAATGTTAGGCATTTGTTGTCCCCGTAAGACACTTCTTTTAGGCTCAAACTTTTAAATTGTTACACTGAATCTTTATCCAGAGTTTTCCAACATATTTTCACATTTTGAGGAAGGTACTTACAATTTATGTTCACCGTAGCAAAACTCCTCATACTAAGTTACATTTAAAAGTGGGCAAGTATTCACTTAAGTGGGCAACACAGGAGTGGGTACAAATATGTACTATTGGTTTGTGGTTTCTCCCTCAAGAATCAGGATATTTTCCTGAAACATTCAACCTCCTTAATTACCCTTTAAACGACATGGGGCTATATATAGCCCCAAAATACTTACAAGTTTCCAACAATCATAACTAAAGCTAAAACAACGACATCACACTGAATTACGCTTATTTACATTTATAAAACGTATTCAGAAGACTGACTGCTTATGGAAGGTACATAGTAAAGACACAACTGAACTAACACATTAATCATTTATGTTTTTTACTTGGACCATTTTTATTCCTTTGCGAAGGCGATAGTAATCTATGCAATCACATCTTCGATGGTATAGACTTATCATGTTTAGAGAAAGAAAGCTATTGGTCTTGGTGGAGATCAGAGGTCAAATCCTACACCTTGTTAACGCAATATCTCAAGATAGGAAGCATGTATACTTTTTTTCATATAAAGAATGTAAACGTGTTATGGTCAGTAAATGAAGCTTATTGCTATTGGAAGGGACATTATTTTGGTGGTTTAAAGGTCATCTGAGGTCATCGGCGGTGAAACAAACAAACTTTTTAAACTGCTTGTAAGAATGATATTTCAAGAAGAGTAAATTGAGGTAACACATGCTTTTCATGTAGATCTCCTTACTGATTAAAAGAACCCTTTTGTGTTCGGTAAAAGTTCGTTTGCGGTCTTAAGAGATTGTACGGTGGAAACTTTGTAAATACAATATCTCATAAAGGATTATCTTAATGAATCTCATAGTTAGAATGTGGATTCATTAAGGCATTGGTTTGGTGGAAACCAAATGTCATTTGAGGTTAAAACAGGTCAAGCTGGGATTATTTGAAGTGTGAGGGGTCCAATAGGTAGTATGCAGACAACCCCATGCTCTTCACAAGAACCCTATTGCTTTTGGTGGAGGTCAAAAGTCATTTGAGGACAAATTGTGGAAAATATCGTAAATCATGATATCTCAAGTAGGATGCCTTTGAGGGAAGAACCTCAGAGCGACAAAGTATTTCCTTTTGTCAAGGAATCATTCAGTCTTTTTATTTATAAAATTGTTTAAAAGTTAAAAGGTAAATAAAATCGGTGAGCGAAAAGCTTATTTCACCCAAGGCTCCATTTGAAAAGTGAAGTAATATAAAGCAATATTAATCATAATAATAAAACAAGAAAGTATTCATACTAACCATGCTACATCTTTGTATACTTTTATCATTAAGGTGGACACCATGGAGAGCAGAATGAGCTACATTACCATACCACTTGGCACCAGGGTCAATTTTTTCATTGCAGGGTTCTCCTTTGACCTTGAAGCCAATCCTTTCAGACCCTGCCACCGTGTTGTTGATCAAGACTGGACTTCTGGCGTTCACAACTTCAATACCTCCATTCCAAATTGCATTTTCGGGATCTTCGTGGGACTGACATTCTAAGTTATCGGTGATGGTAGTTTTTTGTCTCCTAGGATATTTTTCTGGATACACAGAGAATAGAAGCAAAAGCTGTGATTAGGAGGAACTTTTCTTTACATGTCATTATTTAGCGGGTCTGCTTATGGCTTTTAATAATAAAAATCCTTCGGATTTTGGTAAAGGAGTGAATGGAATGCTTTGAAGACCACCTGTTTCCTTCCTTACTCATGAATCTTGCACCGTTAAAAAGTGAATAAGTAAAATTTTAGCAGGCTTTGATAACCAGCCACTCTTGTGGAATTGCAGAATAAGTCTTTGCAAGATTTTTAACTAACATCGGAAGTGAACAGATTATATGAAACTGCAGTGGAAACTGAATGTGCTTAGATTGTAACTTAGTTGGTGCAATATTGTGGTAACTGATGGCCGCCCGGTTCACTCAAATGATTGATTAAAACTGACCGAGGTGATCTCGTGTTTTCATTCCAGAGTCGAACTAAAAAATTAGGCAGAGGCATGTTTTTGACTGTATATGTTACAAGAATATATTGAAGTCCTATATTTCTGCTGTTGTAGATCACTCATTTGCCTCTTTCTGAGTGTGTGACAGTTAAGAAAGGTCTACAGTATTTTAGTCTAAACTAACACTTCTAATTGAAGACATTAAGCTGAAATATGTGGATTAAGTAGCCACCCAACGATTTGAATTGCAATACTTCCCTTACTTTGCATCTACTAATTGTTGCAACATAACCGACTCCAATTTCTAGAGGTTATTTCATTTAAGGCGTGAATTTTATACCTGTCATTAGGCCGGTAAGGCCGGTTATCAAATTTCTCAAGCCTGAAAAAATCTCGCCAGTACTGTAACGTGGTACTTTAGCATGGGTGTATCTTACGAGACGAACATAGAGACGACATCGCAAGGAGGAACAGAGACTGAACGAAAACGAACTCAACTGTATTCTCTCCAAATCAATTCTCCTTGCCAACTCATCGGAAACATATCACCACTATAACATAGAACTTATTATTACGTAACTTAAATAACATGTTAATGATTCGACAAAAGCAACTACATAACATGCAAATGAATGATTAATGAGCAACTTAAGAACGTGACGTATAACTGAATATCCAAACATAATTAGTTTCTTCATTTTGTTTTCCGTATCTCTTACAGTACCTTCTCCATGTCTCAAACGTTTGGGAATGATAAGGGAAACCAAGTTGTGTATGATCCTGTCATATTTTCCCGAACCGATGATGATACCTGAATAAACAAATAATGAGATTTTAGAACAGTCTCTTTTTCCACTTATTTCCATCTGGAATGACTCTAATTGCCAACTAAAAAGAATCTCAGGTGGATCTATCATGTGACAAAATAGGAGTGATCCAACGTGAGATTGTAGTTAACAAGTCCTTCCTCACTTCACACTTCATAAAAGTGGCGTAGCCACGAGGAGCCTGGGGGCAACAGCCCCCACTAAAGCTTGTCGCCCCAGTCGCTCCCACTGTCGATCTGGGCGAAAAAATTCACTCGACTAGACTACTAAACTTGATATGATATCATTTTACCTGTTTTTTTTTTTTTTGCCTTCGAGAGGACAATTTCTTTAATAAAAACCCAGAATTTTTGGCGTGCTACGCGAGCTGTGGGATTACTCCAGTTTCTTCAATATATTGTAAGCTCCATTCCTCATAGTGAGATAACAAAATTCCTGTCCACATTACAAGTAGAATGGAGGTAAAGTACATAGTTTAGATAGAGATGATCGTAAATTTCATCCCAAGATCACAAAGCCTAGTTGCTGTTCTCTTGTGTGTGTGTGTGTCATACTGTACAGTCGATTGCTGAACGACTCACGGAGCGACGTTTGGCAATTTCATCGGGTAGTCTAGGTGGTTTCGATATTATGTATATTATCCCCGATACAGTCTACAATTTACACCGAATGCAATGATCATTAATATAGCATACTAAAATACCCAGCATGGACTAGGCCTGGGTAGTGGCTGTTGTCACTAACAACGAGTGTCAGTATGTGCTGGAACCTAGCCTAGCCTACCGCTACCCTATGAGAATAAAATTTTACATTATTTCACATTATTTCTTGATGGCTGCTATCAAGCCTGGCAAATGCCAATTCCGGCGATCTGGAATGTATGAAATCTCAAATTTTCTTGGTACGCTCCGCACCAACTCATGGTTCCGTTCCGTTTAGAGGGTGACAAGGCGCCCTCCATGAAATGATCCAGCCCCCCCCCCCGCGCTCCAACTAAAAAGATCCTGGCTACGCCACTTCTTGATAAGTGTAAAAAACCTCTTTCAACGCCAAAGTTATGATGTTCCGGGACTGAATTAGACGCCTTAGCAAGAGCGGTGAGTATAAACATAAGGGTACCCTAGCGACGAACTACCATAATAATAAACATAGTTATTGTCTATATAAAGGTGAGATACTAACCAAAATTTTCTGACTTCCTTTTTTCTCATTTTTTAATTTTTGTGTTTGGTCGCTACTAATATCCAGAGGCATCGCCAGACGTTGAAGCGTGGGGAAGTAAGGGGGGGATGGCACAACGGTCTGCAGGTGGGGCACACCAAAATGAAGGACTGAGCATTGCTGGAGGCGTCGTAGTAACGCACAGCGCTACTCTGTCGGAATTGGGACTCAGGGACCCATTGTTGAACCCCATGTGGACTCCTGGAAAAAACCCCCCTGTGAAGGTGCAGGCAACAAAACTCCGAGAGGCGTTAGGGTTTTTCCAAATTGTGACTATGAGAACGAATAAGTAAACTATCTCCAAAAAATGGCAGTGGATGCTCACTAAACAGGCCACAAATATAGATATCACAACTTGATCAGTTTTGTTAGTGTTACCAGCACCAATAATTTAATTACTGGGAGCGATGTCAGCAGGGGAAACGGTTCATACTAAGGTTTGCATTTGGCTTGAAAAAGAAATTCACTCTTGCTGCCCAATAGCAATTAGTGTTGAGACAACTAATTGTGCCAAGGAGGGGAAGCTTTCAGATTCGACCATCGGAGGTGCATCCATTGCTGCGTATCCTTTACAAATATTTTTCATGACAATCCAAACAATTTTATGTTAGAGGTAAGCATGAATTGAACAAAATAGTATCACATGACTTAAATAGATCCATTCATGAATAAGGAGAGGGTAGACTAATTCAAATTTGGGTGGCTGCATTTACCCTTAAAGTATCCGTGAAAACTTCGTGCAAGTTCGTTTACTTCTTTTAAGGGGTCTCAACACTTTACGATACATGATGTGGCGCTTAGTTCCGACTCGGCGAGGATACAGGAGAGCAAAGCTCCTATTGCAAATTTGAAGACACCGGTATTTGAAACCAAAAAACTCAAAGGCATTATGTTTTCGAGTCCCTTGTCTTTTTCTCAGTTTTCATTCAGACAATTGTTGATTTGCCGGGTATAACGTAACTTCATTGTGCGAAAGCCATCTCTTTGATCA
The DNA here is from genome assembly GCA_009936505.3 of Holothuria glaberrima. Classification (NCBI taxonomy): domain Eukaryota; kingdom Metazoa; phylum Echinodermata; class Holothuroidea; order Aspidochirotida; family Holothuriidae; genus Holothuria; species Holothuria glaberrima. Next base: position 2,271 of record WURT03665399.1, on the reverse strand, counting down.
CACTCAAGTTTCCCTAGGGCTAGCTCTTTTTAAACCTCAAATGTAATGCACCTGACTGAGCTTCCTGGTTACGTAATCACTTCTGTGTACAAAGTTTTGAAAGTGTGTTCCAAAAACTCTGTTGATGCTTCAGTGTCCAGACAGTTGTGGTCAGAGTATTTACACTTGAGAGGAAAAATGTTTGTTTGGTAGAGTGGGCAAAATTACTAATTAATTGCCTGACTGGCTACAATATCCTGAAAAGAGCCCAACCAAAGCGAACACGTTATAACTTAATGATTCCTTGCCACAAGGGAATGATTTGTTGCACTGACTCGATTCATCCCTCAATTTTACACTTCTTGACTCTTTTTCCCTTTTTACGACTTTTTCAGATCTTGACCTCTGCTGACCTCATATGACCTTTGGACCCTACCAAAAAGGGGAATATCAAAAACAGAAAAAAACATGTTCTATTAGGGAACTGTAACCGGGACCGTCTGAGTGAAAAATTGAGCTCTGATCCACTACGCCAGCAAACAACTCTCTCAGCATGTAGTATTTCTAATTACCCTATAATCACGGCTTGCTTTACGTGTTCATAATAAGATAAAGTTTCATTACTGCAACAGTTATGCTTGTGAAAAAAATAAATGTTCTTCTCAAAAATTTTATCTTTGAAAAGTTACAAAATGAGACCTTAAGTTTTCGTTTGTTACCAACGACGGATACAATTTGGAGCCTGGCACTACCCGCTGTCTATTTAGTTTACGAGGTTTTCGTAGTGTCAACTTTGATGACCTCAGATGACCATCAACCTCCAAAAACCCCGACGGGTTCTCTTTCTCTATGAAAAGAATCCATCATACCTGTCTTAAAATATCGTGTGTTTTCGACGTTTCAGGTTTTGAACTCAGATGACCTCAAATAACCTCCACTGAAAACACAAGGATTTTTTCTTGCAATATGATAAAGTCATATACCAAGTATGACGATTGTTCATATATTGATATCTTGAGATATCGTGTTTACAAGCAGTTTTTCAGAATTTGGTATTTTCACCTCCGGTGACATCGAATAACCTTCAATCAAAACAATATGGTTTAACTTTCGACTATAAGTATGAAAAACACCTGTTTCCTACTTAGAAATATCGTGTGTACGAGGTTTTCGGCTTTTGGCCTCCGGGGACCTCACATGACCTTTGACCTATACCAAAGACAATAGGGATCTTTCTCTTAATATAACACTTCTATATCCAAGTACTAAAATTACCAATTACCAACCATTGTTATCTTGAGATAACACGGTGTTTACAAGCCAAACGTCACAGACGTCATAAATACACACAAACACAAACTCGCTTGATTGCATAGATTCAAAGGAAAGGAATCAAAAGAGGTATATTAGCCTATGACGTTGAAGCTATTTAATTCTTCCTATATTTATTCTATATTTATTGAGTGGGCGTTGTTAAGGGCAGCCGCGATTTTTACAATTTCCGAAAATAAAGTCTGACTAAAAGATAATCGATACAGGAATTGTATTGAATGAAGAAGACTTACGCCCTAAGTAGTGTCATAGTTGTTGAACATAGATGTTGAAAACGATAGCTGTGGAATATATCTCTCAATTAGGCAGTCCTTGACATACTTTAACCAGCGCGCCCGAAAAGTCGAAGTTTTGAAAAAAAAATTGTGCGATTTAAGCCGTATGATTAGGGAGCTTTAGATTGCACGACGTGGACGTCGGCTACGACGTAATGACGTCATGTAGTAATAATGCGCATGCGTCTACGTAAACTTTGCGTTGTCGGTAGAATTCTACACCGGGAGTCGCTCGAGTTGGCGTTGTGGCGAGAACGACAGCGTGCGACAGTATATGACGTCATATGATTGTGTTGTCATGCCGATTGTCAACTGCAACCGCCTGCAACTCTTCTGAACTAAGCCAAACTTAAGATGGATGTTATCCAAGAAGGGGATCTATCGAATTCGATAAGTTTAAAGGGAAATATTGAGTGCAAATGCACAACGATGGTCAACAGAGAAAATAAGCCAAATGATTATCAAACCATTCAGTCTCACTAATAAATAGCAATAGCTTTATCTCTGGAAAATATAATGAATTGCAAGAGTTCATTCTGAATGTTGCATCATTTGAAATTTTGAAAGTTTGGGTAAACAACTAACTTTTATGCAACAAATTACCAAACTTATCATCATCATCATCATCATCATCATCATCATCATCATCATCATCATCATCATCATCATCATCATCATCATCATC
>WURT03665398.1:36440-60192 GCA_009936505.3 Holothuria glaberrima | reverse complement strand
GGCTCATTATCGAACGATAAGCCTCGCCTACATTGCAACGTTTTGTATTGCTGCATATTCATTTAGTAAGAGCGGTTTCATACATGGGGGTCATATTTCCAATCATTACGCAAGACGAGTTGACCTTGCTAACCCTATGTTTCATGCTAACAACGAGCTACCACAGCAGTTTCCATACTGCCTGTGCTGTACTGTGGGATATTGCAGTTAACCCAGGGAGATGCAGTGCCATCTTCCTGGCTCATCATGCTGTTCACCTCTCACACAGTTAGCTTTATTCTTTATGTACTGAACACTTGAATATAATGTTTTTGTGACGTAGCATCACAGGTTCGTAAAACTTTTGTTTCCTACTAGGGCCTAAACCAAAAGTAGCAGTTACGCACCAAGAATTTCTTTTAAATCTTACTGTTTCGAAGCGAAGCGACTTGCTAAGGGCCAAAGGCTACAATTCAGATTACCTGATTACAGTGACTATAACTTTGTGCCAGGAATAGTATACCAGGGAGGTGGTAAGAACCCCTCAGTATACTAACTGTAGTTCAGTCAGACAGTGTAGTAACAATTCTCAGTAGTTCGTAATTTACGAACATTTTGTACTTACTGTAGAAGGCGTCTGTTATTGTCTGACGTAGCGTGATAAAAGGGATTTGATTGGCGGATTTCAAATCAAGGGTAACGGAGGTGTGGTTTTGCATGCATAATTGTTTGGGTGAACAAATTTGTCAGTTGTCAGAGAAAGGTTAATTAGTTGTTAATTAGTGCTCATTGGGTGGAAATTTTTTCCCAGTTACCTCTCTTTCATCGAACGGGATGGGATCGCATGTAAAAAGGTCATGTTAAAATAAAAAGCCTCTCAAATGCAATATTTCCCTTTAAGCTAGCTGTAATGAGACGGTTTGTTTCAAAAACGCCTACAGATTTTGACTGTTTTCGCACCGTTTCTCCAAATTTTGCCATGCCCACTACCATTTTCAGTTACTACATGAACAGCTTTATCCATTATTAGCATAGTTAGTGTATTGACAAATAAAGAAAAACATTATACCTTATGCATTTCGATACTCTTGATCAGGTAGTATCACTTTAATGAACTTCCACAACTTTAACTGAGCAAAAGAACTGACTTCAGTAAACTCGAACGATTTGAAATGATTCTTTTCTTCAACATAACAGACCTATTAGGATTGTCTGTGATGATAATGAACTTGAATGCCCTAGTCAAAAGTGACTTTCCTGAAAAGAGGATGAAAGAAACGTATTATTTAAGCTTACTACACGTTAAGGAAACATAGGTACTGCAAGGAGGGGGCTGGGGCCAATGTGCCCCCAGCGCCAGGGAAGCCATCCTCTCGTCAGGCAAATTTTCCAGTTCCTCCGAGAGGAGTTACTGGGCACGGAAAAATGCAAGCTCCGATAGCGAACAGTCGCCCCTAAGGTTTATCCCTTTTAGCTAACAAGCAAAATCTTCAGACTCTCAAATATCCGTCTTTAAAACACTGAATAAAAACACAAGTCTCAATCTTTCGCCTGTCAAAATTCTACATTTACTATACAAATTTTCTATAAAACAAATCTCATTTTCACTTTTTTTCAGTTAAAACCCACACAATTCCGTGTGCGGAGAGCGCCTAAAATGTTGGCTTTACCATCCTCCCGAAAAAAAATGTCGCCGTTGTCGGAGCGTCGGGTTGCTGCCCCCTCCCCTCCCCCTTCGGTTTGCTGGACCTTGTCTATCACATTTTGGTGCCACTACTGTAACGAAATGAATCCAAATTTTGTGCCCAGCTCTGCTGACTAAAACCATTTTACGTTTAAGTGTGCATGATATAGAGTTGTATGGTGAATGTGTGAATACGTAGTTCGGCTTTTTCTCTTAAAACTAATATTTTAATAAAAATTTTTGGTTCCGAGGGTTTCTCCAACCGTCCAACAACTGTAGATTTTCGATATTTCGTTTTACAATCTTGAACTTTTTCCAATTAGCGATTACAAAGGACAGTGGGATAGTTTTCGTAGGCATCGTTTTTACTACAGTAAAACGCCATTGACAGAAACGACGAGTACAGAAACTCTAACCCCAATCCTTTGTAATTGCTATTTAAAGTGTCTATTTGGCTGGCCCTACGATGAGCCTGAAACAGTGACCTAGCCATACGTATCTTAATCTGATATTAATTTATCCACCGGTAGTAATTTTTATCGCCAAAATGTAAAACCGTTTCTATATGCAAAGATGATAACTCTCCCTCTTACTTTCAAATTTTTATCCTAAAGTAAGTTGAACAGATTGTGTGCAAATAGTCACCAGCTATTATCACGTTTTTCGATTCAAAAAAGCCTTCAATGAATGCTGTTATTTAAATTTAAAACGATCCGACAAGTCCTCATAACTTTATTATCTTTATTGGACATGGTTGTATATAGTCATACCTGGAAATCATCTCACTTTTGCAGGGTAACTAATAACAAGACAGAATCAAACTTGTTAGAGAGAAGAATTAAAACGTGCTTTTGTTGGAAACATGAAGTCACCCATGCACGCTACACAATTAGAAAGTCCCTTGTTTCTCAATGATCCGTTTGGAGTATCAGTTTTATCTCAAAGTTATGGATCTGCAGTTGTGAGGACTCTTCATCACATGGATCCCTGGAAACCTAGTCAGATCAATGGGAGGTAATGTCGCACATCCCTTTCTCGTGTTTTATTATAGTTTGGAGGGAACCTTTCCGGGTATTATTATCATTTATAAACCTTGCCTTGACCAGTCCTACGACCCGTGGTGAGGTTTAGGGACCACGCCCGGTTAGGATCAGGTGGAGATGTCCAGATAGTTTTAAGTGCTTGCAAAATTTGCACACCGTCCTTACCTGTTATCAAATCTGAGCTCGCGCTCATCTGCCAAAAGTCCTTTCAAGTTAGCCAGGTTTTTAACGATAAAACGATTTAATTTATCAGGTTGATATCTGGAGAGAAAGTAGGTTCACAGAGAGGAAATTACCTAAAGATCCAACATAGTTACAGATTAGTAGTTCAATCAAAAAATACAGGTAAGATTTCCTGCCCATCATATCCACGAAGTAAAAATATAAAAACAATTTTAAGGAAATTTTGTGCAGTTGATAAATTACCAAAGTTTAAATATGGCCAGAAACGGAAGGGTTGGGCACTAAAGTCTTACTTATGCATTACTGTCCTAAAAGAGAAAATTGCAACCTCTCCACCGGGGTGAGGTCCTCCTGTCCTTGGCCTAACATCCTATTTATTCTTTAGTGTCTTTCTGTGAAAGTTAGCTACCACGTGTAGGCACATTAATGTTGAAAGCAACTTCTTGTTATGTAATCCTAATATGTGGTGCTAACTAAATCTAAGCAAAGCGGGGGGATGACATTGTGTAGGACACCAAATGTAATACATTGCTTTAGTGATTCCTCAACGGCATTATCATCGTCAAATTTTTCAGGGAAAATATTGAAACACAATTTAACAGAGAAGGAAACGGAAGTTTTCATCTGTATACTTTTGAGTGGAAACAAGCATTATACTCTTAGATTACATTTTGCTGATGGATTTACATACTTATAAAGATTTTGCGCAACGTATTGTCAACCCGCAAAATATATTATTCAGAGGCACACGGTTATAACATTTAGCGGTTATACAGTCGTTGAACAACCAAGTTCCCTCCCCCCCCCCCTTATAAATCCACTTCTGCAGTCATGCACATGTTATTTTGTTTTGTTTTGTATTAGCAGCACTGGGTGAAGCTTTTCAAAAAATTGATGCCAAAATAATGTTAGTGTTCACCGAAGGTGTAAATTTCAAGTGGATGAGTATCGTGCTAACTACTTTGTGATTACAAGAGAATCCACAGTATTTCTATATCGCTCTACTACATTGCAACATCGTAGAAATCGTGTTACATGTAAATAAGTGACGATTAAGTTTTAGCATATTAACTATGGTTAAAAATTCCATACACCATCGAATAAAAAACTTTTTTCTACCCATGTTAGTATTTGAGTGGCTGCCGAGTTTGCAGAAGAAAATTGTGCAAAAGCCAAGAGACGCCAGGTCGGTTTCCCTAAATTTAATTCACTGTCGCTTCCAAGAATTTCATTGGAGGATTCTAGGACAAAATTTTGCCTCAAGCCAATATCGCGATTTCATTTTACTGTCAAATTTATTTTTCACTTAGGTTCTACTTAAAGTGTATGTCATTTTTGATCAATCAAACTTTTGGTATTAACTTCTAACATTGACCCAACGCTGCTCTCCTTCAAGAGTCGGAAAGGAACTTCTCAACAGGCCTTTATTACAGACAACTTCAGGCCTCATCATGCGTACTCTGAATCTCGATACAGTGGTCTTTTCCTATACGCTTGAGTAAGTCATGGCGCCTTTCGACAAAGGGAAAAAAACTTGAGTATCTCCTGACTTCGTCGGTATGAAATCTTCAAAGATTTTGAAAACGACTTTGCTGACATTCAAATCATTAAGAATTTCTCACGGCAACCATGAACTCAGAAGAACAAACATTTGAAACTTTCAGTCGCTTCAAGCGCAGGAACACTTCAGGTTGATATCCTACGGTGACCCTTCACATGAGCACAGGATAGTTTAGTTAGGAGAATTAAACAGATTGGTTTAACCTCATAGGATTCCAACTTCTATCGGATCAATTTTCTTGAGGGCAATGGATTAGGGAGGGAGAAAAAATAAATTATTTAACAAGGAATGTAAAAGAAACCTCCTTTGTACATAAAAAACATCTAAAATTTTCTTTAAAGAATCCCTAGTTCCTGCAAAGTGAACATACCGTGCTAATTCCCGTGATAAGTAGCCACAGCAAAGTATCAAAATCTGCAACCTATTAAGTCCAGATCACCCCTGCCATTTATTTTGATGTTTAAAAATATTGAGAGCTAATCTACTAAATTCAATGTACTTCCATCTCCTTTATCCTCAGCTTTATTCGTCACTTCAAAGTTCTTCTACCCAGCAGATGCTAAAGTTAAAATGCTTCTTCTGTATCAAAAAGTAATTTATCACTTCTGGTGTAAAATTTTCTTCCTACATTAATTATTAACATATATTTTCAATCGAGACATAATGAGTATGCTTAGCACCTTTTTTTTTCAAAATTTAGGCAAAATTCTTATAGCCTCTCCAAACTTACATGGAAGTTAATCATTTGGTGTGACTTTATTTATAGCTGTCCAGGTCTTAGTTTTACACCAACTACTAATTTGACTCTCGTTTTGGTGTTACAGGAAAAAAACCCAGTGGATACAAATAGTGTCAGTATTTACAAAAATGTGTTAAAGGCTAAGCTTTTAGGATCCTTTGCAAAAATTTTGACTCATTCATCTCACTTTCTTGCCCGTCTGCAGTTACGTGAATGACAGCTCTAAAATATCTTTCTCACTTTGTTCTTGTCAATTTTCTCGAACCTGTCCTTCTGTCATCACGTACTGTAGTTATTGTAACATGAAGCAAACTGGTGAATTAAGTGTACAACTTATTATACAAAGTCTTGGCAAGTGGTACAGGCCCACAGCCATGCATTAGACAAGGTACTGAAGGAGGCGAAATGACTTCCAGTGGGGCGAAAAAATTTTCAGGGGGCCAAATGTGTAAAAAGGTATAGCAACTTGACCGCAACTTGAAACTTTCAAGGGGGCGAAAAAATTCAGGGGGCTTTGCCCCCTTACCCCCTCCCCCTTGACTACGCACCTGAAGTGGTATACCTCGTGGAATTTGTGGACGAACGAAAAAAGTAAGATTTGTTTACAGTAGTATACCTCTGTTATTTCCGTAAAAATCAAAGAGTATTGATATTTTTGTACAAGAGAGGATGTTCGCTCTGTTCTCCTTCTACTCATTCACCACAAGAAACACACCATATATTTATCACATTTAAGCCACCGCTTAAACTGGTTACAGGATAATAAGACTGCTGTAGACTGGTATGGATCCAGATTAAATTTACAGCTTTGTAAGTGAAGTGTTTCTCTCTCGTTAAAATGAGCATGAATACATTAAATTCATTGTTTCCCTTTAAATGAAACTTTTCCCATAACATATGAAACCCTGAGATATCGCAAGCTGTGTTCCCAAGGGAACCAACAAATCATGTTAAGAAAACTCACTATTGATTAATTTCACTCGGAATGTTCCGGCTTCATGTAGGGTTTTGCATGTTTAGGATATCCCCAATTCTAATTTCGATGGCACTGGAAAGTAAAATTCATTAGAGTCGTGCACACTGCTGAAATGAGTCTCTTGGGTGTCACTGTTAGTTTCACCAGTCATGGAATTAGTTTCCCCGACCTTTTCCAAGGTATGTGTGGGCTTTATCTTGTCTTTAAAATGTTACATCCGTTTTCCAGAGGAGACCATTCTTTCTGCTCACGTGACACACATGTCCTTACGTTTCAGTTTTAATTGAACTAATCAAGATGTTTCATCACGTATTTTGTTTGTTATTAGCCTCAGTACAAGCTATAGAGTTTCCTCCTGGTAAAATCATAGTGTTTGAATCTCAGTAATGCAAATACATCCATTAAAAGTGATTTACATTTATGGAAATGCTTATGACGTTCACAAATGGACAGAGAGAAAAGACGTTATAAGAGTTACAAAGAAATTAATTTGAAATCAAATTTCTCCAAAATATCTCATCTGAGAAAGGTTTAAAAATCTGTGTACAGCGTGATACCGTCGTTTCATTTTCAATATGGTGTTGTTCGTATTAGCTTAAAGGGTAAATGCAGTGGTTTCAAGTTGAGTAAATGAAACCGGGTGAGTTGTAGAATGTGTCCATAAATCCGTGTGAAGATTTGTCTTTATGAATTGGCAAGCTTGAAAATTGGAAAATTGACTTGTGTGTCTCTTCCATATGGTTTGATTAACAGAGCCATTGGAGAGAAACAGAAAAATCAGACAGTTTGCCTTCAAAATATAATTAGCATAGGCCAACTTTACAGACCCTTTAACGTAACATCAAGAAGGGATCTCCTACACTGAAGTAACATCCGTACACCTTTTATCCCTTGTACAGACCATATATGATTGACATCGTCAAAATGCATTTCACTTCAGCGGGTGACAATTTTTTATCGATAGAATTTATAGTCCTCTAATTCAACTTGAGTAAAACTTTTTAATAATCGCCAGCAAGCATGTAGATTGAGTAGTGAAAGCCTTCTGCGGAATCTTTTGGCTTCTGTTACCACCGTGCGAACTCTTTAAAAGGTGCCTGTTATAAACACTGGGATCCATTAGCTTATTTGCATTTTCTTGGGAGGAGGAGGCGGTAAAAAACATTTGAGTAGCTTTCTTAGAAATTTATGCTTGTTTACGTTGCTTTTATAATGTAGCCCAACATATATCACATTTTCTTTTACCAGCAAATGTATCCTGTGTTCTAAATCTTTTTGCGCGAAAAATAATGACAAGTAAAGTAAAAGACAATCCGTGATAAAACGGGAAATTGTACAGTTCGCTAAGCAACATTCTGTTCCCTTTTCGATTTTTTCATCATTCTAGTAATCGCAAGTAAACCTACTGGTGTTCACATTATGTACAATTTTAAGATTTTACCATTTAATTACAAGAAAATTGAGTTTTTCAAATACAGTATCATGCAGTGTGCCTATTTCATTAAGCTTTCACCCAATATATCGTGTGTAAATATCTGTTGTTTGTTTTTTATGAATGTCTTGTAGTTCCACTCTTCCAAATCTTGCCATATACCAAAGTATTCATTTCTCAAAATCAATCAAGTTTTTCATTCGGCTACCAATCTAGTACGTATTTTTAAATTCATCATAAATCGTCAATTTTTGGACCAACATTTGTTTAACATGAGCAGAAGAAGTTATTAAGTTCACCATACTCCCCCTTCTACCCATTTCATAATTACAAACAATGTTTGTTTCATCGAGTGTGGGTGGTCTTTTAGAATGGTTCTATTAATTCACTACGGAGACAACTTGCGTAAGTGGCTGCCATCATTCTCTGACATTTCGTTTCTTTTCTTCAGTTTTCAGGAATATTCATATTGATTTTGAAAATAATGAAATTGTTTCAGTAAATATTTGAGGCACACTTTGATTGAGGACATTTGAATGTGGTTGAAGAAGATTACAAGAATACGTGCAATTGTAAGACGGCCTTTCCATTGTCGCGTAGAGAGGCCAGCGAGTTCTGCCTTTGTTGCTATTGAGTCTTTTCAAATTTTATTCGGCGCGCATTGAAGCACCAGATGTAAGCTTGAGTAAACTTATGCCCAAGGGACAACTTTGCTAAAGAATGAATAAGTCAAAGCTAGATTCCATCTCTGTCTTGACTTTTTACTTAGTTTTCCTGTTGTCATGACAACAGAAATGGTTGCCAAATATTCTCGTCCCAAGGTTGTTTTAGCGAGTAAGTGGTGGGGATGCAACATGAATTCAAAGCCTGCTAAGTGAACCTCTACCAGGAAATGCTGCATTCAAAATAAATTAAGAATCAGGACGGAGGATTTCAATTTTAGCGAAAATCATTTTAAAATGTCCTGACATTTAATCGAACGAATCTTTTCTGTTATCTTTTCTAATTCATTGTGGTATTAAAGGAGGCTTTGCTCTCTTCCGCAATCGCCCGCCTGATTGGTTTTATATTTAAGTGGCGTCATGTCATGCATATTCACATCTCAACTTCATAAGGCATTCACCTCTGTTGATGGTTGATGTAAAAAAAGTAGTGCAGGGTAATTATGTGACGTCTTAAATGGCTTTTGTTTTTAACCAATAGCTATATTGAGAACTTCCTTCCATTTGCTGAAAAATCAGTATTTGGAATGACCCACCTTCTTTTCTTGACAATATATTATTTCGTAGTGCTTACTACCACTCTGTGTCTTTCTCTCCTCGGTTCGTATATATCTGTAGCACTCGTAGAGAAATTGGTTCATTATTTTTATCCACGGGGTAGCAGCTCCCTTGGATTCAGATTTCCTCCTACAGTGGAATATAGCTCCAGGACTTGGCAAATAGTTTCGCGACTACACTTTTGCGTCGATTTTTACTTAGTTATGTATAGGCCTAGTACCTATCCGTTGTTACCAACGTCATAATATTTCGTTCAACTTCCGATTGGCAGCATTTTCGTGTCCACAGTGGACAGCGGACGTGATTTTCTTTTATCAAATGTGGTTTATAGGTTCCCTTTGGTCAAAGCACTGCTGTCTACCATACACTGTGCATCTAGTCAAGAGGTCTGTCCCTGAATCACCGAGAACTTATTCTGAGAATGCTACTTGAACAGATTACTTCTGTTTATTCATGTACCGTGTATGCTGTCTCAGCAATGTAGAAGGGAGGTGATCTAATATCACTTCCCTGGATGTATACATGAGCTATCTGCATAGTGCAATCAGTGGGCGGATACTTTTTCCACTGATCCCTTTGCCCGTACATACTGATCTGTAGAAACCAGCAAATTCATTGATGAGGAGTATTCTCATGTAAGTTAAGTATCCCCGGTTTCATGTTGTGCCGTCAGTGATTTTAATGCACGGTAGAGACCCTTCTGACCAGAGCAGAAGGCGAAGAGTATAAGCATAGAACTATCATCTTTTTTGAAATGTCGCACGGAGCAACCCTATAGTTTAAACCTTCCGATAATCAGATAGCAAGCTTGTACTCGTGAGGATGCATAAGTATTTGTACCAGTACACTGACTGATTTAACAACGTATACGTCAGATATCGAGGGCTAATGAAATCTTTGATAGGCCTACTAGTATTCATGACAAAATAAGAGAATGTATATACTGTTTAAGTCACAGACGAGTTACTAAACTTGTATTCAATCACGATAATACTCTAAATATACATTCGTCAAATCTGCATAAATAAGTCATATACGTAACATTATTTTCACCCCTTCTGTCAACATTTTGTGCCATACGATAAATGAGGGTGTTTTGACTTTCTTTTTAGAAAGAAATTTTACTTAAATGTGATTTTTGTTACCCAAAGAGGCCACATTGCTATATTTTAGAACTTGCTCTTAAACGTGTTTCCAAATGCAGGCACTGTGACTGGTCGTTCCTGAACGCAGTTTTGACAAAAACTCCCTCGCGTTTCTTCCTGAGTCGCATGTCATGCACAGTCCTCCTTTCTAAATCCACTACCAGGTTCGAATACGCTTGAGAGATCAAAGTTTATGTGTAGGACTGGAAGATGAATCGAAGGATATTCTTCTGAGTTTCTGCAGATAACAATGGTTAAAGTGTATTATTATGAACTATTACACATATTATTAATTGGGCCATAAAAGTTATAAGATTGCACCATTAAATCACTGTAACCACAGCTTTGATATCCTTGGCAAACCCTCGATCAAACGAGTCATGGTATTCCATAGTCTGTTCAATTATTAAGCATCACACATGTGTGATAATATTCGCTTCAATGATATATCTATTAGCAGTATAAAAGACGTTGCAAGCTCTCTTCATTTTAATTGTCGTAAAGTGATATGTGGAGATCCATGTATTAAAAGACTCTTCTGTTGCATTAAACCCCTGTATCACCAGGGAAGCGATCGGGCTGGGCTCTGGCGGCGACCACTAAATTATGGAAGTGCAGAGGGGAGCGCAGTAAGGTCTAGAGCAGTGTTTGTCAAACTTTCAAACTTCCTAAACTTCCCTTCATCCATCTTGGACTGTCCCAATGCCCCCCCCCCCTCGTCCTACCATTTATAGTGGGACGCTCAACAATATTTTTTCTCAGTTAACTTTATAATCCAAATGTGGAAGAAATTGGAACTTGGGGTGGAGTTTTAAATTTCTAATGTCATTTTTGGATATTTTTTTGCCACACCATTTATTTTGGGGAGGGGGAGGGGGTCTGGGGTGGTGGGGTGGAGGGAGAAAGAAGCGGAGGGGAAGAACTAGTGAAGGGGAACAGACTCGCTGGATGCCTTAGTGTGCCCTAAATTACTGCAGTGTCGTGATCGCCAGGGACCCCCAAAACTCCCTATTCCCCATGTACTCTGCATTGCCCACCTGAGACTTCCCAACGCCCCCTGGGGGGCGGTAGGGACCACTTTGAGAACCACAGGTCTAGAGCGTACTGACACCGCAGTGGAAACTTGCTCGGTCTCCAGAGGAACGCCATGGTCGCCCTGGGACGCCTTACCGCGGCGGCCGTTTTGTACATGCACAAAGTGGTCGCCGAGGCTCGGCACTCTGAACAGATCGCTGTAATGACGCATTACGGTCGCAGTTGCAGCGCATAGTTAGCGTCATGAGCGAAATGCGAACGCCGAAGGACGCATGAGAGCGCACTGTGATCGCAGCTAAACACGAGCCTATACTGGCAATTTTTAAGGAATATGGCATCAGATCAAACTGTTCTGATCACAACTTTACATTTATTTTTAAGGTTAGACTGTTTTCAGAATCATACATCATATTTAGATAGTACCGTAATTACCGTACCTTTTCACCGTAGACACAGTCGTGCTTGAAAATTCACTCTAAAATGATGACGAATTTTCACATTGCCAGTATCAAGGCGCACTGTCTTATGAAGTTTTTGTACCTATGGTGAATGTACCAGTAAATGATTCCACACAATACACACAATAACTCTCCCTGGCAGAAGCAATACGGAAAAACCGTTCTAGTTGGCATGTCTCGCCAGGTGGACACTTCGAACGTTTTGGGAACGCATTGCGAACATCATAAGGGCGTAACGAGATTGCGATCGGTCGCGTTGAGCGCTGTGGGAGTGCCGTGGGAGCACGCGTCGAATTCAATTCTAGACGAGATGGAAGCGCGGTGAGTTGCAGCATTGGAAGCGCGGTGAGTGCGATGGGAGCATACCAAAATCTCTGCCGATGGATATTTTTAGAAATTTCCGGACAGTTTTCGGCGATTGTACTGAGCTTTGCCAAAAATGAAAGCGCACTATGAGCGCCGTCCCATGGCCGTAGAGTGTGACAGGGGCCCTACAGATTTATATATTCACTTATGAAGGTTTCCCGGTTATTTTTCTTTTCTTTTTTTTGCGTAATTACAAGTAATTCTTAAAAATGTAACTTACCACCTACTCTGTTCAGGAACTTCTGGGATTGCTCGTGCTTCTTGAATATTACTGTAATATTTAACCATTTGATGAATACAAAATTTAGCTAGGGTGTCCAATAAACCTCTTCACTCGTAAAAAGTTTGTCCATCTACGCGAAACTCATCAGTTTACCCTTCCACACTCGCCTCTTATACCATATGTTTTCGTATTACCATTTGTAACACTCACTTCTAGATTGAGCTTTCAAAGAAATTCTGCCTGCAAAATAGCCATTTAAGTTATGCACTGATCTTTATAATTGAATCGTAAGTTCTCTCGTCAAACCTTTTACTGTGCTATCTCCAAGGGTCAAACAGTACACTAGAAAAAAAAAACGGTTTTGTGCGGGACTTTACGAAATATTAGCGAACGACCTCAGTTCCCAATCTAAATCAATATTTTCTGCGTATTAAGAGAAGTATAACCCAAGGGACCGCGGTTTTAGCGTATACTTTTAATCCTGTAAACGATGCGGCGGCCCCGTAACTAAAATTTGACGAATATAGGTACAACTGTACTTACTGTGAAGAAGGTGTTAGATCTTGCCGCCATCTGTTTATAGATATTGCGATTTATGTAGTTTCTGTAGTATGTTCTTGTAAAGTGTTAGTGATATTAAATTTGAGATGGTGCTTGGGATTGACCGGTCGTAACTTTTTTAATGTTACTGGTCTACATTTCAACATTCGCTATATTTAGCAGTCTAATGAACTCAATGGAGTAAAATGTTCTGTATCTATTCCGGTCAAATTTAGTCAATGTCGTCTATAGAAGCAATACTGGATGATGAGAACATGAAGCCATGTTCAATGGTTATATAATACAACATTTACAACTACTTTGATAAGACTAAAATTTGCAACGCCAGTATTGAGGTTCTGGTTTTGTATCTGCATTATAATGGGCATAGTGACCACAGCTGTCGCAAAACCATAAAAAAAACGTAGAGCCCTGTGTGAACAATTTTGAGTCCTTTACAACTTTGAATTCTCGAGTCGGAGGAGTATACATGCATCTGTCATCGCGTTTGTTTAATATAATTCAATTGCATTTACAAATTCGTGTTTTGTATGACACGACACTGCATCCATCCTTTTTGTTGTAGCAACAACCATACCTGTTTTTCAAAAAAATGACTCGTTCACCTTTCCCTTTTACAAATTTAGGAAGGGAGACTTTACCTCCTCAAGGGAGTAACGATACACCGAAAAGAATGTAAGAACGTCTTGCTTGCCATGATGAGAACCTCAACTCTTTAGAAAAGTGAACTCTACAGATAAGCACATCTGGCTCCGCCAATTTCTATTCAAGCCTGAACGAAAAATTCACAGAGGAAATTGAAATATTATAATACGAACTTCATCTCAAGCAAAAATGAGATGTTCGTTAGCAACGTGTAGAGAGATAGAAAGAGTTCAAAAAGTTCTTTCGCGACCACCAGGTCGATTAAGCTATTTTTCAAATTCTTCCGAATTAAAAATTAAGTGATAGATTTTTATCATTCTTCATTTTAGTCCTGAGGCTATGGAAGAATATCTTACGCAAATTTCTCATCGCCATTGGCACTTTTTTGTCTCCTTTCATACCTCTATCGACTTTGCCGATTCATCCCTTATCAAATGTAGTATCTCATATTGACAATGTCCCAGATTTTTCCTCTTTGTGTTTTTGGCAATAACCGTAAAAAAATTGTTGTAGTATTGACTATGAGGAAATTTTTGTGGTTGATTAAAATTTTTCGAGAAATAATTTTGAGACCTTCTGCTGAAACGAATCCACTGTAGAGTTAAATAGCAGTGTTTCTGAAAGTGCCCATTATGCGTCTTTTCACATTCATGCATAACATACATACGAATTTGCTACATAATTTCCAGTTATATGACATATGGCACGCAATTAAAAACTGTTTATCAGCTAAAATTTTTGTTTACTTACCTTAGTTGACTTTTACTGAATAGTGAGCCCTCTGACCTAAGTAGTCAAAACAATGTTAAGCAGGAATATGAAACACCATTTGAATGAAAATGTTCAAAGCGATGTCTCTAGTTACTAATTTATGCTCGTTTGACTAATTAATGTTCGTTTGACTAGTAAAGGTTCATTTGACTAATTAATGTTCATTTGACTATTAAAAGATCATTTGATTAATTCATGTTTATTTGACTAGTTAATTAATTTAAAGTTCATTTAAGTAGTTAACGTTCATGTGACTAATCTATTTACGAAGTGGGGATAAACGAGTGTAGACTATTGATACTAATCTGAAGGATCCAACATGAATGATCCTTTCGTAACGTATGATGGATAACGTAAGACAATAATAATGACTAATTTGATTTCATCACAACAACTAAGAACTAAAAACTTCTCATCTCTGTTTTCTTTACGATCATGCCAAAGTTAATGTATCTCATTTATTGTCATGTCTACCCTTTACTTTAAGGTCATCTTAAATGATTATTTTTATTGCATTTTTCACTTTTATCCTTGAAACAGTATTTCTATCTTTAACGTATTCTTCATTTGTTCAGCGGTGGCGTGAAATTGCTTCTATTCAAACTTACTTTCGAATCAACACTATTATACATGCAAAGTACAAGTTTCACATTTCCATGCATATTGACATTTGTGCGTGGTTTTTGTTCTTTATATAGCTCGTGGATGCGGACAGTGCCTTAATTTCAACTCTTCTTTCATTTTGGTTTTAATGCTGAGGAAGTCTCTTACGTACATACGAGCAACAAAATTGGCGGAGTGGCTTCCAGTGGATCAAAATATAAGTTTCCATAAGATGGTGGGCTATATCCTAGCAGTGTTCAGTCTGGTCCACACTTTTGCCCATGTGGGCTATGCACGTAAGTGGTTTTTATTACTACATTTCCTTGGTGACTTAAAGGGAGAAAGCAGCGGCCGCGAGTTTATTTTCCAAAATCTGTTAAGTTTTACAAATCTCCTTTTATTTCACTCACAAGTATCTTTAATTGTTTCTATAGAAATACGCTGGATTTTAAAGGTAAACCAAGGAGTTATTCCGAATGCATTTAACATATAACAAAACTATCGTCAATTGATTTTGGGAGCCATTCCTAAATTAGGATGACGGGGTACACTAATTCAAATTGGGGGACTGCAGTATCCCTTTAAACTACAAAACGTGACTGCTAGCATCAGATTACATCATTCGATAAAAGTGAAGATGATGCTGGGTCTTTGCTATCATTTTCGTACCTGGTTTTATGTGACGATTCATTTTCCTCATCCCCTGTATCGTTACGCTCCTCAAGTTTTTTCCGTTTCTTTTTTCATAAGCACGAGGGTAATTTTACAGCAAAGTTCCAATGTGTGAAATACAAGAATTTTTTTTTTTTTTTTGGATTAACAATTGCTGGAAAATAGATACGAGTAACAGCTACTCGTTTTCATCATTGGGTTTACCTCATAAACGGGAGGAGGGGGTGGGTCTGGTACCTAATAGTTGCTAACGAACGTACGGTTCCAGTCATGGCTGCCAGTAAAAGTCAGATTTTGGACATATCGAAACTTAGTAAAAAGTAAAAGTAATCGCTTACAACTCATATACGATGGTAGTAAAAGACGCCATTGTACTAGCAGCGTGAGAGAAGTGTTGCACATAATTGAGTGATCGTAACCTCGGCTATACTCCTCTACTTGTCGTCGAATTAATTCGCTGCCACTAGCATCTACTTGCAACTCGTTAGACCCACCATGGCACGGGATTCTTGGTTACATAAAACGGTAAGACCTTACCACTAGCAACAAATGCGCCAACATTATAAGAATTTCTGATTAGGAAACGTTTAGCATTATTCAAATTACCGAAAACCTTAAAATAAATCGATGTACTTAACATAGTATTAGTTTCCGAGTTGATGACAGCTTGGAGTAACTTATTCGTGTCACAGTTATTGTAAGCCACCCCCACTTGACTCCATTCTTTACCTACATGAGACGATAGACACAAGTATATGATGACGTAGAAATACGTCATCAGATACCTCAGGGAAACCATCCAGTGTCGAAAAATAATGGTAAACAGTTATAGATATGGCTGTACAGTCACGGATGTTTGCAGTTTATTCTTAAGTGATATCTATATTTCATATATATATATATGGGTCGGGTCAAACGTACCTATTAAATTTTAAGTTTCCTTGAAATTTAAACTTTATTATGGCTTTTCGAGAGGTTAACGTCGAAACTGGAACATAACGTTTATACTTTAAACACTTTTCGGATACATCTAAAGCCATATTAAAACATGCAGCGTCACAATAATTAAAACAATAAAAAGTTCACAATGTACTCAACATTGGAGGAGTGAGAGGCCGAAAGGAATGCCTATAGTGATAAACACCCGGCCTGAATGACACTACGAATTTCACAAATTATGAATCGCCATATCTCGATCGCTATTCATTCCAGTCAAATATTAAAGTGCGAAATTTTGTTATTACCCCTTTTCAACTTTTACTTATGAAATAGTTCAGTACAGTGAATATAGAGGAAACTAATAATTTCAAACTTTTGCATTATTTGATCAAAAGTGCGTCGACTTTTCATTTTTCTGTCTAATAATCGTCTCTGACGTGAGATTTGAGTATGATGGAAAATCTGCAAACGAATAACAAAATATTTCAATCAATTTTAAACCGACTGACATTTCAATTTGATTACATGACCATCGTATGCAATGCATTATCCGGGGTGAATGTGTCCTTGTGTAGGAGTGTTTTGAAAGTTTCATTAAATGTTAGTTCACAATGTTAAAAATATACGATATCGTGGGCAATAGTCACGTGATTAACACTGCATTTGTTTGTATACATTCGTAGAAAGTACTGAAGATCTAAGCAGGGGGAATCGATGAAATAATTCCTTTAAAACTTTGATCAAAGAAACGCAGTGAAAATTGCTCACGTTAAAGCAGGGAGTTGTAAGGATGGAGATACAACTTTCTATAGACTTTTGAAGTAATGTGCGTTTCCGACGGTAATCTTGCTTTTCTCCTCAAATTTCTCATCCCAATGCCTAGAATACCTTAGATCAGTGATGCAATGTCCAAATGACAATGAAATGACAATGAGAACACACACTCCTCACGTTGTACTCGTTAACTTATCGTTGCCAGCCGTCATGTAAAAATGTGAAATTTTTACCTTTCTTCATTATTCGTTACACTTAACATTACTTCAAATAAATTCAGCACAGATTTCTTTTTCAACTAACTTTTAAAAAATTTTTCCTAATGATGGGCCAATTTGCTAAAATCTGAGAGAAATGTATAGACTTGAACAATATTTCCAGCAGACGATGTATTGAAACCGTGGGGGGCAACTGAAATACGTTATTTAAACGTTTGTTGCCGGTCGTTTTACTGAAAATCCTGAATAAAGCTTGGACATCGGCGGAATCACACCTCACTTCAAAGCATGTTTAAACAATGGTCTTTGTATTGGGATCACCTGGAAAAGAAAGGAGGGGATCACAATTAAAAGGGTTTAGTCTACAAAGACTTAACAATAAGAACAAAGGGACCTGTCAATCAAATAGTGGTGCATGAAAAGAATTAAACTGTTTTCAAGTACATATTGTCTGACAAGTTTGTGCGTTGTATCTCCATCCTAACAACTACCTGGTTAAAGATCACGTGCAGTGAGTCTAAGTTTATTTGCAAATACGATAGCCCCCTCTTTCCTCCATGGGGTACTTAAGGTAAGCATCCACTGAAACTGTTAAGCTTCCTGGAATAGAAAGTAAGTAGTGGAATTAACTTTGATTTTTTTTTTCTCATCACTTATTTGTATCATTTATCATGTTTTCTATTGCTTGCATTCCTTCTAAGGCTGTGACGGTTAGTCCAAAACCAGAAACTGGTTTCTGCGGCCGCAAAACCGGTTTTTAAATCAAAACCGGTTTTTCAAAAAATACATTGACCTTGCATTCGTACCGTGTACGAGGTCTAGCCACGTTTAAGAAATTTCCAGGAAATTTTATAAAAGTTACGATGGACAAATTTCCATACATTTGTTTTAAGAGGGTAGCGGATTTAGTGGCCACAAAAAGTGTGAAATGCGTGGCAAAATGAAACTTTGAAACAGAAATCAAACCACGATTGGTTATAGACCGGTTTTTTTTTTCAACAAACGGTTTTCTGTCGTGCGAAAATTTCGGAACCGAATCAACGAAAACTGTTGTTAACCGGTTCTCAAAATATATCCTGTTTTGTGGACAGCCTTAATTCATTCTTATTAACTTTTCAATTATAATCATCCATTTGTTTACTAACAGATTCTCTGAGCTCCGAAAAACTCACTGCAATTGAGATTCTTTTGACGAATCCAAATGCCACTACCTTGGGGTTAGGAATCGTGGCGGGCTCAGCATACATAACAGGCTGGGCTCTAGTAGTAGTGCTTACTGTGATGGTTCTCTGTTCACTTCCCATTGTTAGACGCTCCGGACATTTCCAGGTGAGGATTTCAGAGTCAACAGTTTTGCTACAATCAAAAATTATGTTAGTCATCGTTGCCTTTGAGATGCATTGTACGTGGTCGGGATCTATGGTGTTAAGTTGCCATCTATGTTGTACACTTCAGACCCTTGGTCAGGGTTGGAGAAACTGAGTTTCCGTTCGTGTGGTTCAAAGCACATGTGTTCTCAGACTCCGCCCCTCACCCACTACCTTTTGGCTGTATGCGGTACTGAAGATTAATGCGACAGTGACCATTTACCATTTTTTTCTTCAAAACCTTACCAATTTTTCTGGTTCATGTATGTTCACATCAGATAATTCCAAGACCAGAAGACAGTTTCACCTGGGAAACATACCGACATACTGGGTTTTACTCATGGACAGTTTTCTGTACTGTTTTCTAAAAGATTTCAATTCGTACGCCATTTAAAAGTATCATACATATATATATATATATATATATATATATATATATAAGTGTAGCACAGACACACATATTGTATATAACAGAAAAGACATTGACTTTATGTTTGAGGCTCTTATCTACAATCGAGAGGGACTTATATTACTTTCCAACGTCAACGAAAGTCAACGACAATTCATGAAAACTCAGTAAAGGTATTTGTAGGTGGTAAATAACAAAACTGTATATCCTTAGCATGATACCGGTATCTGCCATATATGGTAAATAACAATGCTGTATATCCTTAGCATGATACCGGTATTTGCTATATATGGTAAATAACAAGGCTGTATAACCATAGCATGATACCGGTATCTGCTATATGTGGTAAATAACAAGGCTGTATATCCTTAGCATGATACTGGTATCTGTAAAATATATGGTAAATAACAAGGCTGTATATCCTTAGCATGATACCGGTATTTGCTATATATATATGGTAAATAACAAGGCTGTATAACCCTAGCATGATACCGGTATCTGCTATATATGGTAAATAACAAGGGTGTATAACCTTAGCATGATACCGGTATTTGCTATTAGGAAATGTGTGCCATATTGTTTTGTTATTAAGTGTCAACAGTCAAATTTTCTTGCCAATTTGACTTTGGATTTTCCTTTAATGGCTTCACAATCAAATCTTTATTTGTCCCTGTATTCGTTACTATTTATGGCTGGTGTTGTTAACTGTTCATTTCGATCAAACGATCCTTCATTTATCTCTGTTGATTTCCCTATAACTAACCTTCGATTTCATGTTTTCTTCCGTTTTCCTTCCTTAGTCATCTTTTCTTTCAACATAATAAAACGTTTCATTCGAACCATACGTCGATAAATATGTATGGTATACATCGATGCCGATACAAAAGCTACTAGTAATTTCTTCGGCCTTCAAGTAAACATCATTGAAACTCTCATTTGGAGCGTTTTGTTCAAAGAAAAAGAAAAACAGAAAAAGCGAAAACTAAATGGTGGCGCTGTGACGATATAGTGTGCTAAGATCCCCAATGAATGTGGTTGTCTCTCGGTGTTTTGTAAATAAGTCTGACGTAGAGTAAGTTAAGTACCGTTCTGTGATAATTCTACGTTGGAGGAACTGGCTTATAAAAACCTAAGATAGTGTGGCTACAACATAGAATTGAACTAAAGGAGAACGATGTCCCTTAGTTTAATTGCTATATGCTAAATTGTATGCAATGTCTGCCAACTACTTCAGCGCTACCATATTAACTTCCCGTTTGTTCATCTGAAGCTAGAACTTTGGTCATATAGCTGTACCACCCAAAATCATTAATGAGGTCATTATTGTCTCAAAATGGTTCATGCCAGCATTCGATCTTGATTAAACCGGACATCATTGTCTTATTGGAATATAAGACAACTGGGGATAACTTTCTGTCAATATAGCAAATGGATACGCTCACTCAAGTCGGAGAGCTGCAAGGCAGAATTGAACTTGCTGTTAAAATTTGCACACATTGTCACAAGAACCAAAGTAATTTTCAATCATGGGACATTTTGCTAACCGGTATTTTCTTTGTATACATAAGAGTTTGCTGTAATAATTATTGCTAAATGATATTAGATCCATACGCATATGAGATGGGGAGTCAGCATCTGAGAAAAAGGGGTTAACTTTAGGGCTAAAACTATTTTCGGGCCAAATTCTTGTCTTGGATTTGTGCCAATTACGGAAAATTGCGGGGCAAAAACCATTCACCATTAGTTTGTAAAATGGCTTGAAGCACACCCTATGATTAGATTAACACTGAGGGACATTGCTTCGCCCTATTGATGATTTTTAATTTGGACGAATCACTTTATCTTCTTTTTTGTATTCCCTGCAAACGAAATCGCTCATTTTTCTATTCTATAACATTTCCCACAAAAAGCAATGTTGTTTTGGGATGACATTTTCGCTGACTAACAGAGATACAATTCCTCTGAAATTCAAAATGGCATAAACTTCATTAACACCGAAGAAAAACGAAACAAAAATATTCATTACTTTGTTTGTTCATCCAACTTAGCACACCTGCACTTTCAAATTGATCATTCATTTTGAAAATTGTAAAGGGATTAAGCTGCCACAAAGTCCTGCTTACTGTGAAAGCAAAACAAAGCAAAACAAAAAACCCAAAAAGCCCAAAGGAATTTGCCAGAGACAAATTTTAATGACTTCAAGAATGCGGAAAATTGTTATCTTTAAGGTGAAAACCGCATCTCAATAGCTTGAAGCATTTGGAAGATACTAATTTCATAAAAAAAATACATTATTTCTTAAGATAAAGTTCTTTATGGGAAATCTGTGATGTCATAGCTGCACATTAAATTGACATAGCATAGCATTTCTTTCTGATATTGACGCCCCTGTAGGGAATTTTTAGCAATTTTGTTATGTCCTACATATGGTGTAGATTTATGATAAATCTACATGGAAAGATATTGAAACATTCCAACAGTATCAAATTTTAAGGACAAACAGGACATTCATTTATAAAGAAATACAAAAGTAATCTGAGGCAATGGGTGCACTTTACATAACATTCTGCACATTAAATTGACATAGCATAGCATTTCTTTCTGATATTGACGCCCCTGTAGGGAATTTTTAGCAACTTTGTTATGTCCTACATATGGTGTAGATTTATGATAAATCTACATAGAAAGATACTGAAACATTCCAACAGTATCAAATTTTAAGGACAAATAGGACATTCATTTATAAAGAAATACAAAAGTAATCTGAGGCAATGGGCGCACTTTACACAACATTCTGTGACGTCGATGAGAACTGGAGAGATTTATTTTAACAAAAAGAAGTATTCTTTCATATGAGATATCTCCAGTTAGAAAAAGAGTATTGCTAAAGGGTTTGTTTCCTTTTGTACATGAGACCCTTCTGAAAAGTCACAGATATACGCCTTTAATGTGTATTAGCTTCATATAGCTTTGGAGTTGCAGTGGCGACTGACAGGTTTGGAAACAAAATACTTGACACTATTTCGATAAATAGCTTTATGCACCACTAAACTGCAACTGTTAGTTATTTACTCTGAAAAACATGAGATGTGTTGCATGGACACCACCACACGTTTTATTCAACCTTCCAACGATATTGTGAGGTCATTCGGACACCTACTCAGGCTGAAATAATCATTCAGAAAGCAGACCTTGTGTCAGAAGACAAAAAGGGAAGCCTAGCAAAATATAGAGGTGTGTCGGAGAAGAACCAGAAGAAAATGGCATAAAAATTGACTTGGTTCCATCTTTCTGATAAATTTCTTAGGGGCATGAGGAATGAAAAGCATTTGTGGTATAAAACCCTCCAGTTTTTGTTACTTTTATTCGGGGAAAGAGATAGTAGAGAGAAACAATACCGAAGGATTGAAGAACTTCTTGGAGCAAACTATCTTATCTTTAGATGTTCATAAATAAACGCTGACACTTAATACCATCGACTCCCATCATCTAGCTTTCATTATGCAAAACTCCGAAATGGAAATTTAATGAAAAAATATAAAAAAAATGCTGGTCAATCTTTGAACAATTATCTGATCTGACTGTTGTAACTGCTAAAAATACTTCTGATTCTAATCGCTGTCAAACCACAGTGTGAGATACATTAATTATCCTGAAAAATTTACACTATGATATACATTAGATGAATGCTGCAGGGAAGCCTAACTTTGAGCGCGACAGATACACATTATATAACTAGCTAAGACAGAAAAATTTTGACACATAGTGGCAGAAGGGGCGTAATTAGGAAAAGGCAAGGTGGGGGGTGTTTTAAATATTGTCTTCCTCCCATCTCGGAATAAGAGTGCTGGCTACACCCCGAAATGGAAGCCAGGAACAAGTAATTTCTGCCAGCTACTTTGGCCGTCGGCCAGTGGATATATACCAAATCAAAATAATTCTTTTTCCTTTAAAGTAAGGCGTGTTACGAGAGAGAGGTTGCTTCTGTTTTTACCATTCAATCGTCTTATTCATTTTCTTCTTTGATCTTAAAAAGGAGTGATTTGCCTTAAGCGGCTTAAGGTCTAAATAACCAACAATGCTGTAATCAAGGAAATGTTAGTAAAAACATACAACTAAATCTGTCAGACGATGTGTTAACTTGAAAATGATTTAATCCCGTTTAGGGTCAACATTTTATGGATAGCTCTCTATGTCCCATTGTCTATCCTATGTTGACTATAGTAATCTAGAGACAAAGATCTTTCGTTATAACATGTCTTAAAGTCAAGGTTGTTAATGCTGATGACCAAGCTTTGTTAGCCAATATTTTCAATAAAACGACTGTCGATAAACTTCTAAATAATGTACTTCCTTTGTGCCCTCACGGTTTTTAATACGTAATCTCCTTTATACATTGTTGCCCATAAATATTTCTCTCCATGCCACAAATTTCCTCATAACTAACAAAAATATTTGAAGAGTAACTTTTAAGTAAATTCCTTTCTGACGTCAACTGAAATGAAATGTTGTTATGACGATTAACGACGAATGTTTAAAGTTTCACATTTTTGCATGACAACTGACAACAAAAAATGAACGAGTCTTAAGAAAAAAGTGTTTCTTATCATTGTGATTTGGACAATGAAATACTAATCCTAGTTTATCTTGGCACTGAGATAAAAAGTTTGAAGAGAAAATGAACATTGC
>WURT03665398.1:18722-36340 GCA_009936505.3 Holothuria glaberrima | reverse complement strand
GAACATTGCTTTAAAAATGTATAGAATATTGAATCTTCTTTCTAACACCTCTCTTTAAAAACGGCATGCGACTTGATATGATCGTTTCGTTTTGTAAAAAGGGAAACGGTTCCTTCCTAGATTGATTTTATATCAAAAAATAACGCATATCAACAAACTTCTGCCAGGCTTGCCTCTTTTACGAGTGTTCTTTTAACTGATTAGACAATTTAAGAACCTTGTCTCTAAAAATCGCTTGAATGTGATCATAAAAATAAAACGCGTAGCTTGTGTCTTCATGTCTGGATGCCATGATTATATTTCGTATGTTAAGTAATAAAACTATCGCGTTACTGCCAGTTCTGTTACAGCTAAAACATTCTATATCAAGCTTCATTTCAAGCAGAGAGTTCGTTATGCCAATTCATTTGTTTTGAGTTCAATGTCGTTTTTTGCACTTTTCGCATTTGAAAGACTGCCCACCTTCACAAGTTATCTTCTTTTTCGTATTAATTTTCACTCAATCTAAGCCAAATTCACATACTTATACCAACTTGAATCCATAAACCTTGTTGGAATACCGTCAAATCTTTTCAATATAATTAAAAGGGCTGAGAAGGTCACAGTGAAGAATTACGTCACGAAAATCTTGCGTATGAAAGTATGAAGATATGAAGGATGGATATTTGTAACATTTTTACACTTACGTGTTTATTCCTTTGAGATGAACTGTTTTGAATATTTTGAATACTGAAAAAACGGAAAACTACGAAAAGAGGACCACCATATAACAATAATATTGTCATAATATATTTCTTTAGTACATCGTTTTCAACTTATTCCTATAGCCGCCACCTCATTGATCGTGTTCTACTTCCATTGTGTTCACTTCAGTGGTACCAATAAATGTTGTATTTGCCGTAAAATTATTTATTGTACCGTAAGAAAAGGAATGAAAGCTCATGAAATAACGCTGTCTTTTGCAATTTTGACTGACAGAAACCGATCTCAAGACGTTGAGATTGATTGATGAAACATTTAAAGGAAATGCATGGAATAGGCCTGCCATAGGAACAGACTTGTTTAGTTTGATTCAACGCTAGTTACCATACCGGTACTGAATTACGTTCTGTAGACATGTAATGTGATGCTTGCCTATTTGGTGTGAAAAGCATTATAAATGATAAAAATAGCCACAGTTCCCATTAAAATCCATCAAATATTGACCATTTTACAAGACAATTACTGTTTTTCACCTACATCATGAATAAACATGAGCT
The DNA here is from genome assembly GCA_009936505.3 of Holothuria glaberrima. Lineage (NCBI taxonomy): Eukaryota > Metazoa > Echinodermata > Holothuroidea > Aspidochirotida > Holothuriidae > Holothuria > Holothuria glaberrima. The sequence goes on along the minus strand of WURT03665398.1, from coordinate 35,081 downwards.
GCTTATGCAAATTTGTGACATACAGAGAGGGACCTGTCAACTGGGTGTAACGCTATCCTTTGTTAGTTGTGCCTTCATTCCAAGGACAGATGTAATTGTAGAATGCCCTGAGGGGATAATTTTGAAAGTAGCTATTTAGTTCTTTGACAATATTCACATTAAACACCAAACTAGAAACTAGCTATTAAGTAATTAACAGATAATTTATTAAGGAATAACAAAAGAAATACAGACACCCAACACTCCGCATCATATTTTTGCATAGCTAATAAACAAACTTGGTCAAACTTAGAAGAGTAATATCTTGAGAACGGTAAAAGATATTCAAATAATTCCAACGGATTTGTGATCAGAGATCTTAATCTAGCTTTGTTGAGTGGAACAAGTGAATTTTTTAAATGTCCACAGACCTTTAACAAAGAGTTTGAAATGCATATTGTGTTACATTGCGATCTTCGTAGGAATTCCTTGTGCTAGAAAAAAATGTTACTATCATAAACTAGAACTAAAATACAAGAATACATTAATCACTCTTATCATATAATTCATAACACCTTTATTACCTGATCACTTTTCCTGATTTTTCATCTTTTTAAATATTCCCATCCCTTCAACTAACCAACATTAATGCTACTCGCACACTTTCGCGATGTTAAACACGATATATAACGAGCTCTGACGTCGCCTTTGAGCTCTTGTTATATCGTTCTTAGCAAGTACTAATCTCGTGTTAAGCGGGATACATCGTAACACATCGGATCATATCCTAAACAGATTGTACATGATGGCAGACCGCCGAATTTTTATACATGCTCAAAATTTTTGGCGACATCTTGCCTCAGCGTGATTGCATTCGCTGTGTTCGTGATACATCGTGTTGTGTTCGTGATACATCGTGTTGTGTTCGTGACACATCGTGTTTGGCACGTGTTACTACGATCAGTCAGAGTTCGTTATATATCGTGTTTGACATCGCGTAAGTGTGCAAGTAGCATAGCAACTACTATTCACTTAAAATATTATATCGCTCTATCAGTGACTTACAAATCCAATCAGTAGTAGGGAGTATGAGTGCGCCCAAGCTGTCTCCATGCCCCAAAAATTATGTTACCAAGTGTTTCAGCTAAATACCTGGTAAACTATGTTATAGAAATGGCGATATAACTCACTAATGTTCAGAGGCAAAACTAACTACTGTCTCATTTGCTACTGACATACATGCAATGTGAATAATAGGAACATCCCACATGTCCACAAAAGGTCATAATGATTTTTACGCTTTACTCAAAGTGGCGACGGATACAACTCACCAGAATGCACCAAAAGCCAACGCACCAATGCTTCTCGGACCCTCAGCAGACCCTACACCCGGATAATAGGGGTTTCACTTTGTGCATGTGTGTGCTGCACGCAAGTGGTATTCATTTTGTACGTGGTCAAACATGCAGATAAGCATTTTTATCCAATGGATAATTCTTATAGGAAACAATGATGACAGATATCCTTTCCAAAGGACAGTGTCTCATTTATCATTAAAGCTATTCTCTAAGTGAGACCGGATCCTTCGCCTCCTCCCTTTCTTCTCTTGCCCTCCACTTTCCTCTATTACACTTTGAACTCGACAAAGGAATGTCTCAGCGAATCCGAAAAATTACGGTAACTTACGATAATAACTTGGCAAATAAAAAGAATGCCCATGAATGAATAACACCAATAGATTGGCATCTATGCCTTGATACTGTTTTGATCATTGACAGACATTATCATGACAAATTTCTCTGAATATTTTCGCAAGAACGCATGCTATCTGAAGATATTAGAAAACAAAGATTACTCAAGCGTTTCCTTTTAGCGCAGAGCTGATATGAATTTTCACTTTGTAGTTGGGGCACATGAGAATAAGACCTCCATTTAAAGCCATTGCAGTTACCTAGAATGCAATCTTGTGCCTTGAGTCGTATTTCTTCATGACACATTGTTTGTTAGAATATGATTTATGGTGTAAAAATGGCTAGATTAATACTTTATAAAATGTTTCAAAACGTTTAATTTTAAAAACTATTTGGTTCCAAGGTAATTGCAGACAAAGAAATTTTGTGGCCCATTAGTATCTGAATGATTAATCCCAAATCTACGAAAGAACCTCACTCAGGCGGTTAAATATGCTTTTGCGCCGCAAGTCTGTCCAGCGCTTAACATCTTTTTTGGAATTTGTCATTAGCCATTATTCAAGTTTATCCTATTTCTGCTCATTTAATTTTGATATACCTGGCATTCCTCTATAACATTCTCATTCCATTTATATCCTACGGCTAACCTGAATCATAACTTTAACAAGTTTCCTTCAGACTCAATTCACCATTCTTGATTCTTATGTTTTTCTTTTTTAAGTTCTTTCGCCCTCCAACGTACTGCTCTGTAAGTTCTTACCGATTATGAATTCACATTTTCTACTCCACTAATAATGCTATTAGTCTAATTTTAAAGTAGATATTTTATGTTAGTTTCAGTTGAATGACAACTATTCTTCAGTCCTTCACTAGATGGAATCTTTTTTTTTCAGCAGTCTGCTAAAATCTAGTAAATATGCTATGATCATGCTAAAGACAACTCACAGTACATTATTTCAACTTTCATTTCTGCAGCCATTAACCTTCCTCATACCCGCCTTCATTCTACGTGTATAATTAACATTTTAACATTCATACATTTTTCTGTTTCTCTTCCATCTTTCCTCTTCTGCAAGGTTACCTTTCTCCACCTCATAGTCCAGTATTCCTTGTATTTTCCCCAGGTAAAGGTGAAAGGTTTATGCAGGGAGCCGTAACAGCTCCCAGGGTCATGTGTGACACAAATGTATTTCTAATGATGATCAGGCAATGAAAGAAAACAAACCAACCTTTAGATTAGTTTGTTAAAGGTCCCCTCAGGATGCGTCCATAAGTAAACTCCGAGATCAGTTGCAAAGTTTAATTACCTGATCAAAGTTCTTTTCATCTAATTCACAAAGTAATCATGACATTACTAATCAATCATAAGTTTAAATTGAAGAAACAGCAAGTCTTCACGGTTATCATCATAGTCTGTATGTACCTCACATGTTGGTGTCAAAAACTATTGGTTCAAACCGAAAGGCCTGAACCCAGGCGACTTCTAGTCGTGTGACAAACACACCTTTGGTCAAGCGCCCGACAAATTCTAATAAAAAGTAATTTCGATGAAAAAAGGCCAGGTAAACTAGTGGGATATCTTGTAACAATTTAATTATTGACCATATCGCGCTAACTTAAAGGCCCTAAACTGCCTATGTCAGGTATACATGGTCATCATCAAGTACATTTCGAACCACTTGAGAAAAAGGACAAAGCGCCCTTTTTTCGCTCTCTTTTTATTCTCTCTTTTTTGTAATAGAATATCTATTGGATACTGATAAAAACTGAAAATGGTGTAACCAGGGTCGAGACTCCCCGAAAAGAAAAGGTCCTTGGCATGGCCGTGGGTCTGCACGGTTACAAAATTAAAATGTACACGGAACGGCTACGTTCCCAAATTACATCAAACAGTAACTAAATACTCCGGCGGTTGTCTGGCCATGTCTCCCTCTAACGCAGAATGAAGAGGAAACGAAATTACAAGGGTAACATTGAGACAATATATTCTGCCCATATACATAACACAAATGGAACTGTTTGCAGGTTCAGCCTTCGTAAGGCTTAGAATTTCTTTTACAATGACACACAAAATATAGAGCTTCCCAAATCCCAACACACAAACACGCACACGCACACACACAGAATGTCTAACATCCTTCGGGAAGCAAAACCTGTTCGGGGGTAGCGTTTCGGTTTTAGCCATTCGGCATCCAGCCGACGAGACTTTTTGAAAAGTACAAACTGGATGTCTACTGTCTCTTCAATTGTAAAAAAAAATATTTACGATATTTACGATGTTGTTACTTAAAAGCACCATTCTTGCGCTTAGTCAAACTAGAAAGTTTCAAAGGCCACTTTGGAATGTGAAACTGCCAGGCGAGAATAGCACGTCCACAAAATCACTTTTATTTTGTTTCAAAAACTCCCATAGGTACATCCCTGTGTTGAATATTTCAATTAAATACTTCTTATAGAACTACCATTTACTGTGGGAATATTTCGTTTCTCTGGAAATCTCTGTCGGTTGTTAAATTATGGCCTTGGTTGAGATGATTTAGTTTACTTTTTTCTACTACATTTTCACTATTTCAGCCTTGGGCGTTGTCACTTTTTAAAGAAAAAGGACTCTTACATTACACACACACACATTTTACCAATACACAATTTGTTTAAGATGTTAGTATTCTGCTTTAAAGATTCCCTTTCAATTCCATCGTATATTTTCCCCTCCTTTTTCATTTATGTGAGAATATAGGTACCTTGTAAGAGGTTAAATCGATTGTCACGAGAAACAACGTTCTATTTATAATGACCGTTAGAACTGTTCAAGGGAATCAATAAGTCAAATGAATATTCGTATATTGTAATATAGAAATAAAACTGAACAGTGTTAGTTTGAAATAAGGGAAAGCCTGATTTGTGAAGAGTAGTTGTTCCAGCAGTTAAACAGTTTACTGCCTCGTATATTCAACAACAGATCCATATTACATTGGTTCTTTAAAGAGTACCGTAAGTCTAAAATTTCAATTAAAGTATATGTTACAAAGTTTGAGAAATGCATCCAAATGGTTCAACTCCCAACTTCACGGCATTCATGAACTGCGATATACAGTTTTGAAGGTTATTCACTTAATTTAACATGGTAGATTGCGCAATAATTTGTGATGTCATTCTTTTACTACTCAAATTACATTTTTTTTTTGGAAAGGCATTGCAAATTGTGTCAAATTGTGATCACTGGCTTACTGTTTTAGAGTGACTTGACTATGCAAGCCCTCTCCGTGCTACGTGCTATGCAAAAAAGAGTAAATTTTTAAGGTCATAAATCACAAATCATCACAAATTATTGCGCAATCGACTATTCCAAATAAGTGAATATCTTTCAACTTTTTACATTTCAACAGCAGAGTAAGTTATGAAAATGGGAGGTGGATGAGTGAAATTTATTTTCCAGCTTCTAGAATATATATTCTTTTAATTTTTGACCTTTGGCACACTTAAAGTTAAACTTACCAGTAAACTATCTCATACCCATATTGTTCGACATAAAAAGTTGTGCCAATCAAATCTGAATAACATAAATTTGTTTTCATCACTTTAATTATGGTATAGGCATATGATATCACGTTTAATAGTTTTGGCTACTTCATAAATTTTCCTCCTATCAATCATGTGATCACACATACACGTAGAATATTTATGTTAGCTTGCCGTCAAAGCATTTCATGTACAATTAATAAGACATGTCAGTTTCACGTGGCTTAAAGCACTGCTGTTTTCGGAGACCTGTCCTTTAAACTTATTTACATCACTTCTGGAAATACGAGGCCATCTACAACGAGTCGTAACATTGCGGTGTTTTAAGCCATCATATCTTCGTAACCATAGACATTTAATCATTAGCAGTGGCGTAACCAGATATTCTGATGTTTTTGGGTGTTAGAACGATTGCACTGGACACCTAGTCAGTTTCTGTTCCAAACAGCTATCAATATTTTTCATGTCGTTCTGATCAACATTTAATTATCCTTCTGGTTGCGTCACTGTGCAACATCCAGCCTATACGGCAGCTTCATCCTTACATCGCTGGTAGCCAATCGCTAATTATCCCGCATAGTCACTCATCGTGGTAATTTGTGCTATTAGTCCTATACACTCTCGTATAAGAGTGTTGTATCTTTAGTTGTAGCTTGATGAACAAATATTTTTCCGTTTTTTTTTTTGTAGTCTCTTACGTAACTAACATCTCGGTGTTATAATATATTTTGGATTCAACGTCATTATAAATCCAAGACGTTGATGTCATCTTATGGTTACTTTGGGCCCTTTGGACCCTTTCCGAGACATACTTTACCACAATTAATGTAAAGCCTTGACAATTTTTTCATTTTGTTTGCGAAACAGGGCCGGATTTGAGCATGGGCCAGCGGGGCACGTTTCAGGGGCTCCACACTAAGGGGACCCCACATAATAGGTCATCATATTTTTAAAGTCATCTGGAGACGCCGTCCGGCTGAAATTTAAATATCGTCTCACAAGAGCCATCAACTGCTGAGCATTGTTGGGAGGTTGTGAGGAGAGATAAATTTGAAAGGGTTGGAATTGTTCCTAGATTGCTGATAAATTAGTAGTAACTTTTAGTTCCATAGAGGAAACTGCGGAAAACTACTTCGCTAAAATTTCGGGCACTGAATATACTGGCAGAAAATTAACCGAATGAAACCGAAAGAAAAATAGACTAACATTACTGTAGAGCTCGAAATATCGATATTTTTACACGAATGAATGAATTTGGCCGAATTCCCGTTTCCATTCCATCCAGGTATCACTTATTTAATGGCTGGAATTTCATGCGCCCTGCCCGGGTAAGACACCCTGTCAAGTTACCAGCAACCCCTCTCCGTTGGAGAAAAGAATGAACTTGGTGTGGTGGAATAGCCTGAGAGTCGAGAATATTGTGTTCACAAAACACATGCAATTCCAACCATGAGGTTCAACTGGTCTCTAATGACTGTCGCTACTTGACGTCGTTGAAAATGGCAGAAACCTTGGCTATATTCAGAATGCCGTGGTTTCAGTTTTTAGACGCGTTGTTCTTATAATAAAGAGAAAAATCAATATTTGTATTCTATATGAATTATCCTACTCGGAAAATGTAGTCCTAATTGGTAAAATCTTCCCCGACGAAGCTCAAATGACTTTATTAACACACAGTAAACCGAAAATTTTCGCACGCTCCTCTCGCAGTTAGCTGCACGGGTTAATAGTGCTAGGCGAGCAACCATGGGCCCTTATTGCCCTACCAAAAAAAAAATGATAAAAGAAAATCAGTTATGTGCTTGTCCGTGCTGTCGTTCCATATTCAGATATTCAGGCAAATAGTGCCTGGGAAGTGCCGATTCTGGTGATCTAGGAGGTGTTTCCATCTTAAATTTTCTTAAGCACTTCGAGCCAATCATCGGTGGCTCTCCGCAGTGTTCTCCATTGCTTACCGTCGTCACAAAGGTGTCCCTCTTTGTCTAAACCCTATAGATCAAATTCACGCCTGAATCCTTATGCCAATTGGTCCGAGAGTTTACCCCCACCCTATTCCTTTTCGAAAAATCTTAGTCCCTCCGCCATCACACTTTGTTTTGCATCACTTTACTCAATATGACATCTAAGTAAGTTGTGAAAATTCGGGATTTTATTCTGAAATATATAAAATCGTCCCAAATGCATTATGGCTAGGTCCAGCTTAGTTTCAGTTATTTTTGTTACTTTCATTACGGTTCTGTAATACAAAATAATTAATTTTAACCGCTAAAATGCACCAAATTGCACCTTCTCAGGTTTTTTTCTGAAATAAAAATAAAAACCTCCACCCTCAGGCCATTACCCTGCATCAGTAGCTCTTGACAATCTCAAATCACGTCCCCCCCCCACACACACACACCTCATGTAAATTCTGGATTAGCCACTGTGATGATACATCTGGCCTTTAGCCTAAAATTGTTGAACGTTTATGGTCTGTATACAAGCACCCAGCCGTTGAAGTGGTAGTTTAACTCGTATAGCCAATCTATCGTATCAGTTCTTTTCTTAAAGAACCAAACAGCTGTCCGAGGGGCCCCACATAGGTTCGCGCCCAAGGATCCCCACATTCGTAAACTCAACCCTGTTGAGAAACCGTCTGCAAAAGATGAAAAATGCATAAAGCTCTCCATATTGTATAAGCAAACACATAAATGGTTTGGGCATTTCAATTAAAAACTACATAGTTGTCATTTGGTATGATATGCAATTTGTTGTTATATTCGCATTATTTTATTCAATATAAATTTACGCGAATGAAAGGATAACAATACTAAATGACGAGGTATATAGATAATTACTGGTCCTGTCAGCTTTCAAATTTGCACACCACTATCCTCTGGGCAAAGTTTCTACTTGAAGGGCATATGCAATGGTCCCTGTCGTATTTTGATATCGCAAACAAGCCACTTTGAAAAAATTTTTGTTTTTATTTCTGGTATGGCGCCGTCATAAGTGACTATGTGGTTAAACGTACATCTTTCGATTTCATAAACGCATAGGAAGAAACATGACTGAAGAATATTCAGAATAATATGAAATGAAATCAATTTTAATTATTCATCTTGAAATTAATGCATTTAGCTGTTAAAAGTGGCTTATCATAGCGTGTAAGGTAACGGCTGGAGCCCTCCCCTACTCCAGGATGGACAAAATATTCTCTATTGTTGGGCAAAAAAGCATTAAAATTTCGGGGTAAAGTGCCCCGGCCCATGAAAATAGTCCCAAACTCAAGCAATTACTCGGTCTTTGGGAAATAGCAGATTTAGTAAACATCAATTTTAGCAATGACCTCTATGTTACTCACTAACTTGAAAACATTGCGATTAGCTGTTGCAATTTTTCATTACTAATAGCGCAAGCGATAAGTTTACGCTTTTGCTTTGCTTTGACTGCAGGGTCTCTCAAGTTTATTGGACAGAAGACCACTTTGGCTTGAACCTTTACTTCACAAACATTGTGATAGCCAAACCTCCCTTATTAAATGGTTTATTTTCATATTTAAATTGTGGGCTTCTCAAGTCTGTCTCTTGTTCATTTTAGTATACGTCGCCGGCAGCAAATTGACAACGGGCGGTCAATTGACCACATAAGGTCTACTGTACCGGTCATTGCTGAAACTCATTGCAAAAGATTAAATGTTTAATATAAAAAACTAGTGTTGTTATTTACATAGTCTTCACCTTACAGGATACGACAAGATTGCTGACAAAGGGATCTGCAATGCGTATCAGTAATTCTTTTAAACGGTATACTTCCGTTGTCATCTAGTGGGAAGTATAAGTGTGATAACTTTTGCAGGCGTCAATGGCAAACTACATCGACACTTTCTATGTGTTGTATTTGTGTGGAGTACAAGCTTCTTGTGCGTAAAATAATATAATATCTATAAATGACTTAATATAGTAAGTACTAGTAATGTCTTTCTATCTTTAGTTTTCACCTTTTCTCCTACGTTTATTATTTCTTCTTTTTCTTCATTTAAATTTAAGTAAAATTGAAATTCTGTAAGATAATCGAACATTTGTAAAACATTTTATTTATAAATTTTTCCGTGACACCAAAATACCCTAAAGCATTTTCCGAACATTGACTTTGATATTTACTTAGTTTTGCAAACGAAGACTTTGTAACATTCACTATTCCCCCTTCGGCTATGAAAAACTTGCTATGAAAATTTTGTTCATAGTATTTATTCTCTCAAATACACAAAGAAATATTTGTTAGCACAAATTTAAGTTATGAATCACTTCCTCACCACATAAACTATTTCAAACGATTGTCGGTTGAAATGCGCTATTACTTTCAGCTTAGATTCCACGTGTTTATTTTTAAGTTTAAAAGATATCTAAAAGCATCGTCTTCATCACAAGTGCAAAATAAAATTGTGAAGTGAAGTGATGAATGCAAGTAGTAGCTGTCAACTAAAATTCAAGGCTTTATTAAGAAGTGAAAAGGGTCTTCCCACAAGCACACACGTCTTATAATGTGGTCTGAGATGATAGAATGTGAATCGTTATAGTGTACACCCAAATGGGGATTATTGATCGTGTTAAAAATAACATATTTTGTATTAAGCGCTTTCCATAACTGTTTTGTTTCAGTTCTAGGCGACTGGGGAGTCCCGACAAGATGTACATTTGTTTTGATTAGACGTTTCTGCTACATGATCGATTTCTATCATTCTCTCTTTGCAGCTATTCTACTTTACACACATGTTCTACGTGATCTTCTGGACCCTTCTCATCCTTCACGGACCAAAATTCTGGTATTGGTTTACTATTCCTGGTCTGATATTTCTCGTTGAGAAAATCAGTCAGACGAAATGGGTCAAACTGGCGAGGTACGGAAAGACGTATGTGGAAGACGTGGAGTTGCTGCCGTCTGGGGTAAACATGTATTCCTTCACCAGATTGCAAATCGCCAAATGGCCGCTTTTAGACAGCTTGTCAAGCAAGAGAAATAAACGATGTCACAGGAAACTCATGGGCTATGATCTATGTTAGATTAGAAAGACAAGAATGTGCACAGGAAGGGCGCAACAAGTTTGTCGTACAGGAAAAGCTCCGAAGGGGAATTTCCAATTACTTCTTACAATGTTGTCTTGAAAAATTTGTCGAATTGAAGTGACTAACGAATGAGTGATTATACGTTTCGTATGGACTTCTTTGTTATTTTGAGGTCACATAACATCAATTGTTATTGACATTCATCACCATTCATGTCGGAAATCGATCTATACACTGTAAAACACTTGTGTCAATTTGACCCAAAATTGGGTCAGGAGGGAACCGACTTAATTTATTTGGTCAAATAATGACCCAAATTAGACTTCATTTGACCCAGATTGGGTCAAAGTTTGACCCAAAATGTTGGTGTAGAGTGTAGGAATGAGTGACATATTGTACAACAAGTTTTCAATATAAATCAGACTGTTCCATACCTAACCGTACTGTGTACATGTCCCTGTCAAGACAAACAGGAAGTAATCTTTACTTCCTTAATCACAAGAGACAACAAAAAGATAGATCTTTCATTAAAAGGCAATATATTTCATTTTGTACTTAAAGGGTACCTTAAGTCTAACATTCCAAAAACATGTTACAAGCTTGAAACATGAAATCCAAATTGTCCAACTCCCATTTTCACAGGATATTCCTGAGATTAGATATAAAACGATGAAGCTTATTCACTCAATTTAAAATGGTAGACTGGGCAGTAAGTTGTGATGACATTCTCGTACTACTCAAATTACTGCCTTCGATTTTGCTTTTTCGAAATCCATAAAAAAAATGCTTTACAAGGGAACAGTAAATGTCCCAAGGTGATATGGGCAACTAATTCCAACAGGAAGCAAAAGCAGGTAATGCATGGTTGTACAGGGAGTAAATCCTTAGCGACACTGTTGGCAATTCATATGAATTCAGCCCCTTCTCCCATTTTCTTCCATGGACAAACAGTACGTCAGAAATAGTTATCTCATAAACATCCCTGTTGATGTATACTTATAGCTAGCCAAAAACCCCTTCGTCTCCCCCTCAATCAAACCTCGGTTACACTAACAAACTCTCATTGTTCGGTACAGAGCGATGAACAACTCATGCTGTTAGATATACCTGATAATGAAGAGTGGTATCATTTTCATGTATTTCACAGAATACGCCAATATTATTTTCTATCACGGATTATTTTCTATAGATTAATTGCATTATGCAGCGATGACAGTATGCGGGTCCTTTCGCTATGAAAAATAAAAATTGCCCCACAAACTAGTCAAAAGACACTTCAAATGGGAAAGTGCTTTACCTTACACTACAAATTGCAAATAGCGTATTTCGTGTCAAGGAAACTAGTCACTCAGAAACTGCAATAATTATCACATGCTTTCTGAAAGGAAAGGGAAGGTAACATTTACATATATTTGACACGTAATGAGTGATTTGAAACGAAAAGGAATAACCTATTGTCTCTACTCTTCCTGTTCCCTCGCTAACTTAAGGTCATGTGTTGATTGTAAGAAGAAAGAGAAGGTAATGATAAACCAGTTTTATTTTAAAAGGCAATTCGTGACTCAGCAAATTTGTCTTAACTTGTTAGTGTCGTAAAACAACTGCACACTAAGGATTGAATAACTCTTACTTTTATATTACCGTACATGTATCTACTAGCGTATATGTGTTTAAGGTATAAGCATAACTTAAAGGATATCTTAAGGTCACTGCTTCCAGGTACGGCTTTGCTATAGAAATACTAAAGCACTTACCCATTTGCTACATTTACAACCGAAATGAAAGTTTTATAAGTTAGAGTGTAATGAATATTCAAAACAATGAATAAATGATATCCTTTCTTCTTTTCTACTTTATGTTTAGGTGACTCATTTGATGGTAACACGTCCACCGAGTTTCCGATTCAAGCCAGGAGATTACATCTTCATACAAATTCCAGAAATCGCAACCTACGAGTGGCATCCCTTTACCATTAGTAGCGCACCTGAACAACAAGGTATGTCCATGGAGCTATTACGTAGTAGCTCCATGCTGTGACGAAGCTACTAACTTTAAATACCAAACACCTTTAGACTAATGTTAGATCACCACAAGATCTGTCACACATGCATTTTCGAAGTTTACAGATTGTTTCTCTCTGCCAGTACTTAGTGTAGCGGCTGTCTGTCCAGTTTTGGCATCGATGAGCCGATAGAAAACCTTTGCCTGTTATTGGGGGTGGGGGTTGTACCGTAGCTCACGGTTTCTTGCACTGATTCTTTGTTTCATAATTCGCTTTATTTAAAGGCATCGATGGAACGAAGTACTTTTTCCAAAGTGCCTTCGACTCTTCGCCAGAGAGTCGAAGGGCAAAAGCCAAGCGTTACTCCCTCCCCGAGGGAGTTCTTCTCCCCAAAGGAGTTACGTCCTTAAGGGACACTAAGGCTTAATATGACCAGCGAGCTGCCACTAGCTCCCTGATATGACCGACCTCAAACTTTTTCCAAAGTCCGCTCGACTCTCTGGCAAAGAGCCGTGGGCGAAAACCAAACGTGTATTGCCGAAGGAGTTCTGCTTTCCAAAGGGGCTACGTCCCCAAGGAACAACGTAGATTGTACATGACCAACCTGCTAACCTTCAGACCTCTACTCAAGGGTCTGTCATGCTGGGTCCCGTTCTTGAAAGGCTAAAAAGAACAAATACTACACAAGATCTTAGCCAAAAGACCGAAAAGCGATTGAAAGAGGGAACATGATTTACAAATTATCACTAGAGCATATTAGAGTAAAGAACTGTAGACGAATTTCGCCTTCTATTATAAAACAAGTGGTATTGCCATATATATTTTTCATGCTGGTAAGAATACCAGGTCTATTAACATGTAAATGTCACATCTGCGTATTTGATATGAAAAGGATTAAAAGGTTAAAATGGCTGCAATTCAAGTCAAAATTCATCAAATATTGACCATTTTACAAGACAATTTACTGCTAACATGAGCAATCTGTGACATGAGAAGGGAGACGTGTATTATGTTTCCCCTTTGTTTAACCTTCATACAAAGTAAAGTTTAATGGTTACATGTAGGTATTCATTTTGGAAGAAGCAATTTACTACTTCGAAAATGTCTACATTAGAAAGGGAACCTAGTTATAAATAAGCTGGTAAGAAATTAAGGGATAATTTATAAAGGATCAACAAAAGAAATACAAGTACTTTGCAACAGTCCACATCACAATATTTACATAGCAAATCAGAAATCTTAAATTAGGTATTGTTGAAAAAAACTATTTTGGTAATATGTCCACATAACTTAAACTTCATAAGTATAGACGACCATGAGTATATGAAAGGAGCGTCGCTTGAACGATATCGACGAACTGTTACATGTCATGCACATGATCTTCAGCTTCTCATCTTGATAATTGGTTATTTCAGCATAGCGCCGCGGCAGAAGTTCGGATGATCATGTGAATCGGTCGTATTTCATACAGTCTCTCTGTTGACTAAATTCAGTATTCGATGAACTTAAAGTTTAATTACCGATGTAACAAGGGATATGTTACAGCTTGTTACAACAAACTTGGTACATCGTAAAAGCTCTGAATCTTGTGTCATAAACACGGTTTTAATGGTCGATCGTTAGTTCAGTTTTACAGTAAAATGCTCCTAGTTTTATAGGTCGATCATTTCAGTTGAGCTTTTGTTTCAAATACTCCTTGTTTCATTTTATTTAACCGAAAATATCACAAGTAAATTATGATTTGGACTTAAGGCTACAATGAGGTTAAAAGTTTTCACTTTGCCTGTGTATATTTAAATCGATATTGCAGATCATTCATGTTCCCCGGATGTATGACAAAAATGTTTCTTGTCTTGAGCCGCTATAAAAAAACATTATTTTATGAGTTTTCATACCCTTAGGAGGATGTTATATACGACACATTGTTTTAGATTAAAACCTCATCTTCTTAAAAATGTTTAACCAGTAAGCCTGTTGGATGTTCGAGATATGTAAGTAGTGTTCCTTTTGCATCATTTTGAGGTGATGTAGAGGGCGCAAGTAAAGCATCATTTTCCGTATCACAGTAGATAAAAACGACAGTGTGAGCAACTAAAACCTAAGATATAATCCACACCCTATCGGCAGACACAAGTTAAGTGCGGCATATTCCGTAACAGACATGCGCAAATTACAGTTCTCAGATTACTTCATATTCTTAAAGGAAAACATTTCGTTGTTCAAAGAAGTTTCACTTCATTCTTTGGAACCTTTGGGAGGACATTTCACGGTGAATTGGGGGTGCAAAATCTGCACATCTGAAGTGACTGATTCAAGCCCGTAGCCAAGGGTAACGATTAGTGTCGACGCCCCCCCCCCCGGAAAAAATTTTCGTTCCGTAGAAATTTCAAAATTACCATTTCATTAATGCATTTTACAATATCTCGCCCGTAAGAAAATATTTCGCCCCTGCCTCCTTCAGTATACCCTGTCTGGCCATGGGCATGGAAAGATTTCTGCAAAAGTTGAATAAATGTTATCGATACACATATTTTACCATCTGAGAAGTACATTTCTAGCACATTTTTAGCATCAGAAATTGATAACCTATTTGCAATTATGGTACTAGAATTTAGAGCCATGGAAGGGACATTGCTTTTTAAGTCAGATGTTGAAAAAAGCTGAAAGGAGCAAAGATAGTAAAGCCAGAATACAGTGGAATCGAGAGGATTATGTGAATAACTTTTCTATCATAAGGTGGGAATTATAAGTGTTTATTAAGACGAAATATAAAATTGTCTCATCCGTGACATTTTTTTTCAGTTGAATTACAGCTTTCACTTAAGATACAAACACATACATCCCAGCGTGATACAACCTTAATTTATGGGTCTTGTTACTTGTAATTTGTATGCATCAGGTACAAAAACAAGTTTTAAAGATATGATATACCCACTCGGTAATTAATATCAAAAATTCTTAATTAAAATTCAAGTAAGGGGGTGTGCCAACAGATTTTATGATGACACTTGTCATCTCAATGATCCAAAGTCATATAAATTTGAAATTATGCAAACATGACCATTTTGGCCAACAAAAACAAGACACGCCATCCAAATTGTGCTATCAGCTTCACTTTTTCGACTTTTCTGTAAGTCATTATGTCCTATTAGAAACACAAACATTTAAAAGTATTTCCATTGTAATCCCTGTAACTAAAAACTTCAAACATCTTACTGACAGGGCAAGTTTGTCCTGATTGGACGTACATGTACACTGATTTATAGGCAAATCTTCCAATTCTATGGTATTCTCTAAATAAACCTAAAGGTAAGATTTTGCAAAATACATTTTTGACATGTCAATTAAAAGAATCTTTAAACACTTAATGTCAGGGCAGTAACTACAAAGCTTTTAAGACAATAATTTGTGATGGAAAAGTTTCCACTTTGAACTAAATTATTTGGTGATTACTCTTAAACTAACAGGTATGTACCAAATATTTATGTATATTCAGAGAAATCAAATATAATATCCCAAAATTGTATAGCCTATCCATTGGATATCCCCTCTATGACGCATTTTAAAATGTTTCTTACTATTCTGTGATGAAAATGTAAAGGTAAGATTTACAATGTAAAGTTAATTTCGTCATCATCTGACCCAACTGATTGATATTACTGAATACAAGTGATAATAAATGTCCAGTTGGTGACAAATTTCTGTAAAATGTCCCTAGTTTTCGAATGATGAGTAATAATAGGTAATTCCAAATAAAATAGTTTGCTAACCTCAGTTTCAAAAAAATTCTAACAGAAAGAAATTCTCTGCATTGTACCTCATGAATAAAATTTGTTCACCCAAACGTTTTAAAGCCCAACGGTGCAAAATTCATAAGTCTTTTCAAGCGTGATATTTTTGGGAAAAAGTTTCTGCCAAAGTTTATTGTTGGGAAAGAATAGTTTAATAATGCTTAGAGCTATTTTTCTGTCTGGCACATGTTGGCTGAATTTAAACCCAAATTTCCCTTTATGTTAACTAGGATTTATCTATCTAGTGTAGCATACGACGGATTGTGATCTTTCATGGTTTTATACTTGCATGTTGACCAATATCCGTATCCTGCAATGTTTGCAGGAGCATT